>BOLG01001664.1:6482500-6715000 GCA_016861445.1 Oryzias woworae
ATCTTTGTGGGTGAGGCGCAGAGCTTCTGTGCGTGCACACATCAGAGGAGTGTGCACGTGAGTCAGCAGCAGATGACATTTGTTCTGATCCTGCAGGAGGCTTTCCCTACGAGCTCACAGAGGGGGACCTGCTCTGCGTCTTCTCTCAGTATGTATCATGTCCATTCTTTGAGGTGGGGTGAGAGGCGGGGGCACACACCGCTAACTGACGTCTCTGTTTAGGTACGGCGAGATCGTCAACATCAACCTGGTGCGCGACAAGAAGACAGGAAAGTCCAAAGGCTTCTGCTTCATCTGCTACGAGGACCAGCGCAGCACCATTCTGGCTGTGGACAACTTCAACGGAATCAAGGTGAGCCCCCCCACCTCGGGCAGTGGCCCCCACCCCACTGTGAGCATCACCACAACACTGACGCTCTTCCTCCCCCAGATCAAAGGACGCACCATTCGTGTAGACCACGTAAAAAACTACCGTCCCCCCAAAGATGGCGAAGACATTGATGATGTCACCAAACGCTTGAGGGAAGATGGCTGCGCCCCCACAGGTCCTGCCGCCCCCACGTTCACCTCTGAGGAAGATGAGCAGCCTGTCACACCTGTGAAGAAGCCCAAAAAAGGTGAGGTCACTTCCTGTTGTGTCATTTGTGAAGGGAGTCGGTCTCACCGGGACCTGTTTCTGCTGCAGACAAAAAAGAGAAGAAGAAAGAGAAGAAGAGAAGCCGGCCTTCTTCCTCCCCTCCTCCTCCTCCCATCAGAGTCAAAGAGGAGAAACAGGACTCGGCGTATGAAAAATACGCTTCGGGGAGGGCACAGAATGAACACAATGAGACAGAGAGGAGGAGGGAGGAGAAGAGAGGCGGAAGGAGAGACGAAAGGAGGAGAGAAGTGGAAGGAGAGAGGGAGGACAGAAGAGAAGAAAGGAGGAGAGAGGCGGACAGAGAGCGCTCCAGAAGATAGGTGTGAGAGGAAAATGATCATCGGCGTTAGAGCTCCCCCTGCTGGCTGACATCCTCCTGTAAACAAACCTTTGATGAAAAACAGTTTCTGTAAAAATGTTTGTAAAGTTTGTCTTAAGTTGTAAAAAAAACAAAAAAAAAACAAACAGAAGTTTGTCTTCAGATCCATGATTTAAATAATTGATTTAATAAAAATTCAACAAACAGCAAATTGACTTTAGAAAAGGCTTCACTAAAGCTGAAGGATCATTTAAAGTGGACATTTAGAGAACAGGAAGAGTTAATTAACAGAACTGACGTGGTCAGGAGAAGAACGTCAAACGTTGACTGTATGAGAACTGGACTCGGTGACCCCTCCTCCTCTAGTGTTCAAAACAGGAAGTTTAACAAAGTCAAAATCCCATAGACCTCTTTAGAGAAATAAACATCTATTACACAGTCATTCTATTGGTCAGAATAACCGTTCTTGCTGTCATACCTTTAACACATTTAAGCTAAGTGGTTGGCAGGAGTGGTTGCTATAGAAACATCGGCTCCGAATGACTGGGACCAACCACTGCTTAATGGATCTGACATGGCGGTGTCCATTGTGTAAAACATGGCTGAATGAAAATTGTGATTGATGACAGCAGCAGCAGGAAGAAATGTTTATTATAAAGATCATCCTGCTGCTTGGAGTCACACGTGCTGTGGACCCCATGCAGCTCCTCTCATGACTCATGGGTCCTCATCAACAGCGCCCCCTGCTGCTGCTCAATCCATCTACACTCCCAAAACATCGGATCATTCATTCCTGGATCATTCATGGATCATTCAATTCCCATAACCTTTTTTTGAGACACACACGAAGGAATGAATCATGTCAAACAGGCTCCGCCTCCCTTTCTGTTTTAATCTTGAGGTACCAGAGGGACCGACATATGAAAAGTTCATCAAAAAATGAGTCATAAGTGAAAAGAACTCGTCAGCAGTAACACACATTTGTGTCTGATCAAACAGACTTTAGTTCAGAGTTATTCAACAGTACGAGAAAATGTGAAGAAGCAGGAATCCCCAGAACACACCAGAGAATGCCTGACTGTCCCTGCGTGAAAGAAAGTTCCCCACAGATTCTTCCAGAGCGGGTCCAGACTTTTGAGGCCTGAAGGGAAGCAGATCTTCAGCTGCTGCAGCTAAAACCTTCAGTGCTGCCTGTAGAGCTGGAGAGGAGGCGGGGTTTACCTGGATAACCTGAGCTGCTGTGATGCACTGGTGCCCCTTGAGATGTCATGTGATACGACTTGCATAATCATTCTGGGTGCTATGGTTACATGCTGCTGAGCTGAGGTGGTCCTCCTGTGGTTCTGAGCGGTTCGGATCGCCCTGATCTGAGCTCAGACGGACCCTAAAGGGGAGCTTTGTGCAGCTCCATCCCAGAGCAGGTACTTTCTCTCTCTGTTCAGAAGTGTCGTGCATGCTGATCCGTGCACGCTGATCGTGTACAGATTTGTGTGCTGATCCGATCGGGCTCCTCTTCATCAGCGGCAGCGCCACAGAGCTGGATTTCTGAGCTCATCAGCACATGGAGATGGTGACGTTGATGCCCAAGTTCCCGCTGTCTGCAAAGAGGTGAGCGATGGAGGTGTCAAACACCAGGCAGTCGCTGTTCATGATGGCGGCCGCCACGCCATCGTGGATGGAGCGAGGTGTGGCTTCCCAGGTGAGCCGGCGCCGGTTGCCGTTGAGCTCCAGACGGTAGGCGAAGTTCTCGGCCTGTTTACGCGTGCCGATGAGGAGGACAACAGCGAAGAACTGCTGGTGACCCTCATACTTCTCCTGCTTCTCCAGGACCAGCATGAAGTGATGGCTGAAGCACGACTGCATCATGACCCAGTCCACGGCGCCCGGCAGGTTGATGTCAGTTGCCAGAAAGACGATGTCTTCTCCCTGCAGACGAGAAAGAAGACAAAGGACTCAGCGTAGATGACCTCCACCTGCCGCAGTCTGACCTCCCGTTTCTGACTCAGCTTCAGGAGTTTCAGCTGCAGGATCATCTGCTCCTCAGGGTTCCACTCAGACGTGCTGCTGTCCAGCTGAACCTCTACCTCATCTACCATCTGATGAGTGAGGCCGGGCTCACGCTGTATGCGGACATGCGGACACCGGAGTCTTTACGTAACATGAAAAGTGCGAGAGGCCCTCACACTGCATCCGGTCCGGCCGCTGCGGCGCTCCGTATTCGTTTTGTTGACCTCAAAGTTTTCCGGATGCCGGAGCACTTTATTGTGAAGTTGGAGTTAGTAACGTCATGAACTGGAAAGCATGCGAGCAAAGTGAAGTACATCATTACATTGTTCACAATCACACCTTTTTTTTTTACCATGACGTCCTATTTAAACGGCGGGTTCTGGCGTGAACCTACGTGAGTTCAGAAGTCTGCGAGATTGGCAGGAGGGGCTGTCTGTGGCAGGATCGTAAGCAATCCGTAGTCAGTGTGAGTCACCGACCGAAGCCAGACCACTCCGGCGTCTGCACTGGACCGCATGCGCCATGAGCCCAGCCTCAGAGAATGAGCTGCTTCAGGTTAAAGGTTAAGCAGATAAATGGCAGAAAGAGGCTGTTCCTTTGGAAACAAACAGGAAGTTCCTCCTTCATGAGCCGCCATGGAGGAGGAACTTCCTGTACGCTCTGGTGCAAAATGACCTTTAAGAACAATGAAGATCTCATCGAGTCAGGAATCCTCTCATCAAAGACATGACAGAAGCAGCTTGGACCCAGTTCTGCACACGGCTCTGACCTGCAGCGTGGTGATGGACTTGTGGGCGTGCATCAGGTGAGGCATGACAGCCTCCAGTGAGCCGTGCCACTTGCATGTGGCGCCCGGACACGGACACGTGTACGGCCTGAACTCACACACCTCCTCGTGGTCAGGCTTCTCGCTGTGGTGCAGAGACAGCAGGCATCCGGCGGACGAGTACTGCAGAAGACAAACAGAACGTCAACTGGATCACCGTCAGGAGCCCCAGCAAACCCGTCAAAGGAGCAGGAAAGGTCTAGCAGCAGATCAGAGTCCAGATAAAACTCCTGCTGCACTTTACCTTCTCGTTTTCTTAGATTTCAAACATCTGGGGACAAAAGTAAAATACCCACATCTACTCATAATCTAGAAATGATCCAGACATAATCTGGACTCTAAAGTTTAAGAACTCATGCCAATCAAATCCTGTTGGACAGAAAAACTAGGACGATCCACAGAAATATCTGAAAATAACAATAATCTAATCTAATCTAATCTAAAATATAATCTAGTCTAACCTAAAATCGAATTTAATCTAGTCTAATCTAAAATTTAATTAAATCTAGTCTAATGTAAAATCTTATCTTATTTCGAATAATCTAAATTAGTCTAATTTAAAATATAATCTAATCTAAATTCTTATCTAGTCTAATCTGGAATCTAATTTAATCTAGCCTAATCTAATTTAATCTAGTCTAATCTAAAATCGAATCTATTGTAATCTAAAATCTAATTTAATCTAGTCTAATCTAAAATCTAATTTAATCTAGTCTAATCTAAAATCGAATCTAATGTAGTCTAATTTAAAATCTAATCAAATCTAAAATCTAATCTAGTCTAATCTAAAATCTAAAATCTAATCTAGAATCTAATAAAATCTAAAATCTAATAAAATCTAAAAAAATCTAAAATCTAATCTAGTCTAATTAAAAATCAAATCTAAAATCTAATCTAGTCTAATCTAAAATATAATTTAATCTAGTCTAATCTAAAATCTAATCTAGTCTAATGTAAAATCTAATCTAGTCTAATGTAAAATCTAATTTGGTCTAATGCAAAATCTAATCTAGTCTAATGCAAAATCTAATCTAGTCTAATCTAAAATCTAATTTAATCTAGTCTAATCTAAAATCTAATCTAGTCTAATCTAAAATCTAATCAGGTCTAATGTAAAATCTAATCTAGTCTAATGCAAAATCAAATCTAGTCTAGTCTAATGTAAAATCTAATCTAGTCTAATCTAAAATCTAATCTAGTTTAATCTAAAATCTAATTTAATCTAGTCTAATGTAAAATCTAATCTAAAATCAAATCTAATCTAAAATCTTATTTTATCTAAAATAATCTAAAATCTAAACTACTCAATTCTAAAATCCAATCTAATCCAAATTCTTATCTAGTCTAATCTGGAATCTAATTTAATCTAGTCTAATCTAAAATCTAATTTAATCTAGTCTAATCTAAAATCTAATCTAGTCTAATGTAAAATCTAATCTAGTCTAATGCAAAATCTAATCTAGTCTTGTCTAATCTAAAATCTAATCTAGTCTAGTCTAATCTAAAATCTAATCTAGTCTAGTCTAATGTAAAATCTAATCTAGTCTAATCTAAAATCTAATTTAATCTAGTCTAATCTAAAATCTAATTGAGTCTAGTCTAATGTAAAATCTAATCTAGTCTAATCTAATCTAAAATCTAATGTAATCTAGTCTAATCTAAACTCTAATTTATTCTAATCTAAAATCTAATCTAATCTAATCTAAAATCTAATCTAATATAGTCTAATCTAAAATCTAATGTAATCTAAAATCTAATGTAATCTAAAATCTAATCTAATCTACAATAATCTAAAATCTAATCTAATATAGTCTAATGTAAAATCTAATTTAATCTAGTCTAGTCTAAAATCTAATCTAGTCTAATCTAAAATCTAATCTAGTGTAATCTAAAATCTAATCTAGAATAATCTAAAATCTAATCTAAAATTTAATCTAAAATCTAATCTAATCTTGAACTTGAAGACAGAAGTTAGTACATCCATAGAATCCAATTCAAGGGCATTTCGCTTCCCCACCATGCATTACCGCCCTGACTTCACTTTGAAGAAAAGCTCTCGCTCCACTGATTATTCTAAACTGTTGCCACGGTAATTACAGTCAATGCTTCCATGTTTTTGTAGAGGAAACACTGATGTGGTGTCATTTTAAAAAGGACCCAGGAGCCTTTGCACCGCCATCATCTCTGTGCACACCTGCACGTGCACGAACTCTCTGAACAAACAATCGCAGCACAGTGCATTCAAGTGCAGACCAACTAACGGAACAATGACAATCGGCTCAACGCTCTGAAGAGGAAATCGGCCTCTGAAGTCCAGATACAGACGCTGTGAGCGCCTCCTACAGGCAGCAGCTGTCACTACTGTTCAGTTTTCTTTTCATCAAACTGCAGCTCTATGGGGGCACAAGAACGTGCACATGAGTGAAGCGAGGCAAAACGGACAAGAGAGGGAAGGATGAGACTTCCAGATGTATTTATTCACACCTGCAGGAAGGAGCTTCCTCTCTGAGGTCAAGAGGTCAGGCAGAACTCACCTGGACCCCTGGCAACGGTTTGCTGCGTCCCACAGGGCGGCGGCTTTGGGCTTCTGGCCGCTGGCTGGTGTTATCACTCAGCCCGCCAGCACCAGAGGAAGGAAGTCCACGGGGGCGGGGCCAGCCCAGCAGGCAGCGCCATGGAGCCAGCTCCCGGAGGAGGGGCAGGCAGGAGGCGGAGCACAACATAAGGCGTTTGAACACCACAAGCGTCGCGACATGGAGCTGAAACAGTTCACACGGCAACCTCAGAAAAGGCTGAGCGTGCTCTTTCACACACAATCAACATTCCAACCAGACCTAAAGTGAAAGTATTGTGAAAAGTGATGTCAGACCATGGCCTCAGAGGAAGTGCTGAAGGAGACACCGAAGAGCTCTGAGACTACTGGACCACCAACATCAGAGCTTCAAATGAACAGCAGGGTCATCAGCGGACCAAAGGTCAAACACCGGCGCAGTCAGCGCCAACAGGACTGAAGAACGCGGTGAGATGGAGAGCAGCGACAGGTGGAGGCTTCCCTCAAGTCTGAAGGGATTTCTCTGGATGTAAAAACATGGAGCTCTACTCTGATGTGTTCTCTGCACACGTGAAGGCTTGACTGAGGACGAGAACGGTTCTGGACCGGTCCACCGGTATCATGGTGAGATCTCTGAAGGCGTGAATGAGGAACCACCAACAACATGCTGCCTTACAGCAGAACCTGGAAGATGACTGACAGCTTAGAGCCACGGTCCAGCAAAAGGATTCCATGGATCTGCAGAGACTTCGGGAAGTCAACAGAACAAAGATCTCCTTGAAGGTAAAGAAAGTCCTCCAGTCCTTCTGGATTAAAACGTCAGGGAATGCAGCATCACCCAAACATCTGAACGCTCAGATGACACCAGATCTGTGGTACTGAAGGTATACGCTCTGAGTGAAGAACTGCTCGGGAGTCAGCAGAAACTCTCAAGGCGAAGGAGCGTCAGACGTTGAAGGAGCTGCTGGTGTTCTGCAGGAACCATCACCAAAGATTAAGGAACATACCAGAACATCAGACGTTAAAGGACACTTAAAACAAAAAATGCTCCCTTGACCACATGATGCTGCAGCTTGAGTTTCCCAGTCGCACCTGAAGGCATCACCAAAGAGAAAAAAACCATAGATAGAAACACTGACTCAGTTTAAGGCGTTCAGACGCATTGTCCACAGGAAATCCATCAGCTGATGGTCATCATGGATCACTGTGTCCGTGCACGCGTGCGCACAAACCAGCCGGCAGAGAAGGATGCGAGCAGACGCGGCAGAATGCGTCTGAAGCTCACTCGTCCCGCTCTCCTGCTGCAGCGGGGGGTGGGGGTGGGGGCAGCAGCTGCTCCGTCAGCTGTGAGTCGTCGACGCTGCAGCAGCAAAACAGGCGTGCACAGATGCTGCAGTGGGAGGGAGGGGCAAAGGTACACCCCCTTGACATCCAACACACAAAACTATGCAGGGATTCCACCCCAAATATCAGCCTGTAATCCCACCACCCCACAGAAGGGGTCAGCACTGTGCACTAACGCTAAAGTTCAGCTCACAGCAGCCGTTGCCCTCTGTGGGGTCAGGAAAGAAACGTATTCATATAGAAAGTTGTGCACAACTTTGCAGAAAATGTCTGTTTTGAATCCGACTCTTGCTCGTCTTGAATGTGGATTTCTCCCGATAACAAACTGTCATAAAATCCATCAGGGGGTCCCAAGCATTCACATCGATTGAACTGAATGAGCTGATAGAAATAAACTTTTTAGAATGTTATTGATCCCCTGGCAGGAAAATGATCTTGTTACCGTTGCTGGAAAAACAGATATAAAAACAGCCAAGTCCTGCCGCTTTTAAAAAAAATAATTTTGCCAGGCGACAACAGCGGAGCATAAAAACAATGAAACAGACCCGGAAGTGGTGACAAAAAAAGAGCTGTTAATAAGAGAATGATCAAAGAAAATAAAAACGCCCGAGCAGGCGGCAGAGCATCCCGGTCTCTCTGCCGCTGCCGTGCCAGTGTTGTGAATAGAGAGAACACGTAAACAAAGGAATGCTGGGATTTTAACGTAGGATTACTACTGCACTAACAGTCCCGCACACAACCCAGAGATGTATCTCTACAGAACTCCTGCTGCTCTACAGAAAATAGGTCAAAGTGTGTTAAAAACAGCATAATCCCATTTAAAAAAGCACTGGAAACACGTTTAAAATAGAAACATATGCTGTAGTTGCAGTGGGACTTCAAGGGGTCAAACTTTTTCCAAAGTGAAAGAGCCACGATCAAAGATATGTCAAAATCGTGGTCTCCTGTCTTAAATAGAAGTCAAGTCTTTCACGATCCTTCATATTCCTAATACTCGATGTGAACCCTGGTTCTCTTGGGAAGAACACAGCTGATATCCTGACAACAGTAGATGTATTCCAGATCAACGAGGTGCAGTGGAATCATTTCTCACAGCACACATGTGGACTACTGGTTGAAAAACACTGGTTCAGAGAATCCTGGCCCGTTAAACATTAGAGCTATTAAAACTGAGCATGCTCAGACGTCCCTCAGGAAGTCTGAGGAACCCGAGCTGTGGAGCACAAACTCCCATCCAGAGGGAACGTCAGCAGAACCATACGGACCAGGACATGCAGTAGGATCTACAACAGAAAACCACCTGCACAGGTTCACTATGATCCAGAAGATCAAGACACCTTATTCAGATTCCGGAATTCCTGAGGCCAGAGAACTGAGCTGCTGAGAATGAGGCCTTGTTGTCACCTGACACACCTGCCCACGACTTCCTGTTCATGGTTCTGCCTCATCAGTGAGCCTTCTGATGCTGCAGAGAAGGCATCTTTACCTTGAAGCATCAGGTGTCCGCCCCCAGCCCCTCCTCCTGCTCAGGTGAGGTCAAGACTCATCTTTCAGGTCTGATCCCTTCATTCAACTTTAATGATTGTGTCACGGAACTGTTTTAGTTTCAACGTCTGAGGGAAACGGCCTTTTCTGACGGTGAACGCACCGCTCCACGCTCCCGTTCCCACCAAGACCCCCACCTTCTGATCCTGAAGGTCAAGCAACCCAGGAAACAGGAAGTGCTTCAGCTCTTCACATGAGCAGTGCATGCTGGTCTGAGCAGGTCTGCATGCACTCCCATGTTACAAAGCTCAACGTACCGCAGAAATGACCTTCTGAGCATCCTAAGCAGAACAACTCTGGAACGGAAACTCTCTCTTTACTTTGTCCCAACTGCAGATGTGTAGTGGGCGGAGTCAGTCCTCACTTTACTCAAGTCGACATTCTGTTGGTGATTTTCTTGGTGACGTCAGAGAACCTGGGTCCAGTGAACTCTTGACAGAAACTGACATGTCCTACTGTTTTTCCAGACTGTGAACGTAACACAGGCGGATTAAGGATGGCTGCTGTCATCCCTCTGTCCGCTCAGTTTCAGAAAAGTTCGACTAGGCTGGAAAAACAGCTGGTTCTGATCCAGCTCGGCCGGCCGGCTCACCTTGCAGGGGAACGGCAGCGTGGACGCCACCTTCTCCATGGCCAGGTTCCGGATGCTCGGGCTGAGCGGGCCGCGGCAGGTCGGACAGCAGCTCAGCTTCTGCCGGCACGGGTTGCAGACCAGGTGACCCGACTGGCACTGCAGGATGGGCGGCAGCACGTAGTCGAAGCAGACCGGGCACTCGAACAGCGCCGTGAGCTCCGCGGGCTGTCCGGGGAGGCCGGCTGCGGGCAGAGACAAGACGGAGGACGATGCCGCCGAGCCCGACCCGGACACAGAGCCCACTCCCGCGGCGGCGGCGGCGGCGGCTCCGTGCTTCCCCCCGCAGGCTTTCACGGCCCCGAGTCCTCCGGCTCCGGAGGGACCGCTCATGGCTCCCAGCTGCGGTCCCGGTCCGACGAGCGGCCGAAGCGGAGGTTCTGTCATCTGCAGCTCACAACCTGACCCAGCAGACCCAACATGGCGGCGGTCGGTTTGTACCACCGGCCACGCGCTGCCATTGGCTGCTTCCGGAAAGACTGGCAGGAGCGTCAGCCAATCAAGCGCTGGGGGCGTGTCCTCAGCGAAGTTTCTGCTGAACCTTCTGCTGAAGGTGAAAGACTGAGGCCAGAGAGAACAGGACGATCAACTAAAAGAAAGAGATGGGACTCATCAGCATAGACCGTCATAGACTCTCAACAGTCTGTAGGATCAGTTTTGCTGGCAGGATGACTGGAGCAAGAAACCCCAGCAGATCATAAATAGAACTAACAAGTGAGAGCAATCCTCTTCTTGTGCGGTCGACCTTTGAAATGAATCTTGAACTGATCTGTCTCAGTGCACCATTGAATTTCCAATGCTCTTTCCACTGGCAGAGAACTGGTTAGATCAGGTCCCTGCAAGAGCTCATTATTTAGTGAGACGCCTTTGGAGCTTGCAGCACAATCATACACAACACGTACATTTTGTTTTGTTGGGTGTCTTACTCCTTGGTGGGGCATGTACCAAGTTCGTCCTTGAACTGGTTCATGTTCTTTATCATTGAGCCTTATGGCATATCCTTTCTTCAGAAGATCATTCATAAATGCCACATATTCCTTGTGAAATTCTGGATCTCTTTAAAATCTTTCCGTAGCTTTACCGCAAGATGCTCAACAACTGATCGATTGTTTGGCATGAACAATGTCTTGTTCTTCACTGGAGGACAAATATTGTAACTTTGCAGATTGTGACACCATGTTGATGATTTGGTGGTCAGTCTTAGACACCTCTGTGATGTCGTCTTGTCCAGTGTCTGGGAAATCTTGCTTGAACTGCAAGTGCCAAAGTTCCTCAAGTTTAGAGACTGATACTCTGTCTGAGGTAACGTTTGTTGTTCTTTTAGTTTCCATGGTTCCATTTCCATTCTTCAAAGGTCCATTTAAGGTCCAGCCTAATGATGTTCTTATGGCATACGGTCCATCATCCACACTGTTGATCACCTGCAGCGGTTCTATTGCCTTAGGAATGTTTGCTCCAACCAGTAATCCAATCTCTGCTTGGATAGCGGGAAGATGAATTTCCTTTAAGTGAGGCCATTTGGAGATGTCTTCTTGTTGAGGAATATTATCTTTAGCTACAGGGATAGTTTTTTGTGAAAACGCTTCGGGCAGACTAATGAAATTGTCAACCTGTAAGTTGCTTATCTCCAGTCCTCTCACAACACAGGTATTAAAAAGAGATTCGTTGCCCATTGTTCGCAACAGAATGCTTGTTTTAAGTCCATTCATGTTGAGCTGACTGATCAGAGAATCTGTAGCAAATGTAGCTGAGCTTCCTGGATCCAAGAATGCGCAGGTTTTTACTACATGGGTTCCCTTTTGAGCCTTGACAAGCACTGGAACTATTGACAGCACCCATTCATCTCTTCCAGCCCCAGTAACTTCCATTTTTTCTGTCATTTGCAGCAAAGCACTCAACACTGTTTGTTCACTGCTTTCCTGTTTTCTTTCTTCTTTAGAATCTCTTTATGGAGCAGTGTGGGGTGTGGTTTACCACACATTTGGCATTGAAGTCTCTCTTTGCAATGATTGCTCGCGTGACCATGTTTCAAACATGCAAAGCATAGCCCTTTGCCTTTCAGAAAGTCGATCTTGTCTTTATGTAATTGACTCTTCAACCTTTCACAGATTTCCAAGTTATGCTGTCCAATACAGACACGGTTTGCTGTTTGCCTCCTTATGACCCAGAACTGTCTTTAACTCCTTGTGCCACAATGGTAGTGGTAAAAACTTTCTTTGGTTTTGGTGCTGATGCAAGTTCTCTGGGACTTGAAGAGTCTTTGACGTTTCCATAAAGCGAGTACAGTAAATATTTAGCCTGCTTGTTGATAAAATCTGCAAAGTCTTTAAACTTAACTCTTTTCTTGCAGGTCACAAGCCGTGTTCCTCCAGATCTCTTTGGCTTTCTAAGGAAGATTATTTACAAGAGACTTGATTGTAGATGTGTTGTCCAGATCTTCCATGTAACTGCTATCCGTCATTGCGTTGAAACAGCTGGAGATTGTAGAGCAGAACCATCTTCTGATGTGATTGGCTGCCATTCCAAAGCTCTTTTTATATAAGCTTCTGCAATAGTGTAGTCATCACCAAAAACTCCTGTAGCATCTGTTTAGCTTTCATGTAGCCTGCTGACGGTTCCATGTAGATGCAGCTTATAACCAAGTCCTGCGGCTGATTTCCTGTACATTGTAGCGAGAACTGTAAGCGATCACAGTCATCACTGGATCGACTTTCCACTGCATGTTCAATGCATCGAATGAAGGATTTGTATTCACGTCCATTTTTGCATCTGATTCAGTGAGAGCAGCCTGTATTGCATGTAACTCTTTTCTGGCCTTTAGCTCAGCTTCCTTCCTTTTTTCTTAAGCCTCATACTCTGCATCTCTTATTTTTCTTTGTGCATGCCACTCTGCTTCTTCCTTTTCTATTGCTAGCTTTTCCATCAGGGCAGCAGCCTTTGCTCTCAGTGATGCTCGCTCCATTGCAGCTTGCAATCTTAAAGAAGAAGATGAAGACAATAAAGTTCCACTCTCTGAAGGTGACTTGAGGAGATGCTTACTACTCCTCTTTGAGGATGTAGATCTGCTATCTGAAGGGTTTATCTCTTTATTGCATTCTTCAGCCACTTGCAAGCGTTTTGTCACCTCTTTCATCCATTCTTCACTTTTCCAAAAGAACTGGTTAAACAATTGGTTCAAACCAACTTCTTTGGTCATTTGAATAATCATCTTGTTCCATATACTTTTGCAAATCCTCGTTTAAATGGACAAACTCTTGGTGCAAGTTATGAAAGTCAATGCGCAACTTGTTATTAACAATGTCCACATTCACATCATCTTCCATAAAGAGATCAATTTGCTTTGTCATGCTTGTTAATTGCACAAGCTTACTCCTGCGTGCTTGAACCTTTCTGGATATGCAATCTTCCACTGCTCTTTCAATCATTATTATAGTCCGTTTATCACTGTTTTCAACATCTGTAGTACAAAAACATCAAATGCTTTGATTCTTAATTGGCAGGTGAGACTCTGTAGCAGTTACTTACTACGAGCAATTTTCTGTTTCTTTTCTTGCCCAAAATCAGTTTGTTTATCCAGTTCACCGATGTAGAGCAAGTTTTTTGACTCAATGTATGGTTCCAATATTAAGTCCTCAGTTTTGACGCTCCTACTCTCATAAATCCCACAATCCACAAAAATTCCACATTCCAGAAGTAGAGGAATAAAAAAAAACTTTAATTCTTCTTTGGATTGTAAAAACGAAGAAACATCTTAAGTGAAGCAAATAACTGACTTTCTAAAACAAAATACAAATTAGTGAGAAGAACTTAGTGAGGTCAAAAAACTGTTGGACTCCATTCCAAATTGAGCCTGACACGAGTCTGCCGCGTCACTACGCCTGTCCAAACAGAACCAACCTACAGCTCTACCTACTGGCGGTAAAAATACTAACAAACTGAATGCAAACTGGTCATCTCTGGCATTTTGGATCCTACACCCCCCGTCAAACGTTCAAAGCATTTGATTGACAGATTCTCCTTAGTCAATTTTCTGTGAAAGGGGTGTGACCTTCTAACATACTCACTGCTTATTGGAGGGAGTGGTTGCCATAGAAACGTGGACTCAGACTGACATGAACCACAGCTTACCGAGTATGTCTGGTTCTAACATGGCAATGCATATATTGTGGAAAAATAGTGACTGAATTGACTTCATTTGGTTGGAACCAGACGTAAATCATCTTATATGGGTGACGTGTCACTCACTCAGTCCAGTTCTCAAGTCAATAGTTTGTTTCCTCTTTAACATGCATGCTGTTGGTTGAAGAAACACAACCTTTTTTGTTGCTAAGTGTGCTAAATGTGACTCTGTGGGACTCGGGTCCTGTTTGTAAAGTTCAGATTGCTGCAAATACACACAAAATCTGAAGGATCATCCTCCTCCAATTGTCAGAGCATGAGCAGATCATCCTCTTTAAAGAGTGATCCAGGCACTTTCCCTCTCAGGAAATAGGGTGAACCTGGAGAGTGCGAAATGTAAACGTAACTCCACTGGTAGTTTCTGGACTTGAAAAACAGCTGAGAAGAATGAGCATGTTCAGAGTCATTTGGCTATATCTGAATTCCCTTCCCCACACCCTACCTACTAAAACAAAAACAAAAAAAACCAAACAAAAAAATATGATATAGTGTGAGGCTATCTAATGCCCTGGGTTTAGAATAAATAAATAAATCGGACACCATGCTCACTACTTGCTTTTTTTTAACATGTCAAATATGGCATCCCCAAATTCCCAAAGAAAAAAAATAACAATAATAATAACATTTTACAAAGCCTATTTATGGATCCACTGTGTTCTGAATATTCAAATTTGGATGGTTCACAAAAATAAATCAAAATGAATTTTTTTCACATAAAAATGTTTTCATTGTGGTCAATATTTACCAATCTATTGAGCATCGATGCCAACAGTTTTTGTCACTGAGTTTTCTGGGAAATTTTCAGGGCGCTTGCTTTTGGAGTTGTAGTTCAAACTGTTTAAAAAATGGTGAATGCACTATATACTGTGGTACACCGTAGTGACTATGTAGCATCACCTGTGATAATGTTAGTGTGAATGCTGTAAGTTGAATCTGGCCGCTGAAGATGCTAGAGCTGAAAACACTAAAACAATTAGTCTAAAAATAAAAATGTCTAATTTACCCAAAACAGTTAGCCTAATTCTAAAGTATTAGCTAAACTCCTAATTAGCCTAAAAAAACTTGAAAAATGTCTAATTTTGCCAATTCAGTTAGCATAGCGCTAAAATATTTGCTAAATTCCAAATTAGCCTAAAAACTGAAAAAAAGTTTAATTTAGCCAAAACAACTAGCATGTTGCTAAAATATTTGCTAAATGCCAAAACAGCTTAAAAACTTCAGTAAATCCCCAAATAGCAAGAGCAAGAATAATGCTAAAATAACAGCTTAATGCCAAAATAGCAGATTCCAAATCACCTGAAAAAAGTTAGCATGTTGCAAAAATATTAGCTAAACTAAAAATTAGCTTAAAAAACCCAGCAGATGCCAATATAGCTTAAAAAACCCAGCATGTTGGTCAAATGCTAGCCTGATGTGAAATTAGCCTAAAAAAACCTCAGGAGATTCCAAATCAGCTGAAAAAAGTTAGCATGTTGCTAAAATATTAGTTAAACTTAGAATAAGAGCCCCAAAAATCATTGGTAGATGCCAAATTACATTGAAAAACTGTGAACATTTCAATACTTTCATACAAGCTTAATTTAGTTCAGACATGTAATTAAGTGAATTTGTTATGGATTTCAAGTTAAAAGCCCAATTTGTTGTCATGCTCTTAAGTGTGTGAAATTTGCTCTCCACATTTGACCCATCCCCTGGAGCAGCAGTGAGCTGCAGACACAACCACCCTCAGGAAGCACTTGGTGATTTACCCCCCAATTCAACACCTTTAAGTTGAGTATCAAGCAAGGAGGCACTGGGTCCCATTTTTACCCATTTTTTTTTTTTTTTTTAAGGCATGACTCGGCCTGGATGTGAAATCACAACCTTCCAGTTTCAGGGTGGACACTGTACCAGAAAGCCACTCAGCTGGTCTTTAACACAGTGAAAAGGAACATTAGATTGTCTTTGAAAGGGTCAGAAGAACTGTGGAACCGATCCTGCAGTGTGTGTGTCTGTGGGCTTGTGGGTGTGTGTTTGTGTGAGTGAAAGAGTTCTGTGGTCGCCATGGAAACATCTCAGCATCCAGAGGAGGGGAAGGAGGGGGGCATAAGCTTTTCTCTTTGAAAAAAATGACAGTTTTGACATGCCTCAAACAAAGGATCATATCTTTTAAACCATTTATCTCTGCGTAAAAATGAAAACACTGTGCCGATCCAGAGATGATGCACTACAACTGGTGTGATTTTCAGGTTTTAGGCCCAGGAATTCAGCAGGAATCGTAAATTAAAAACAAGAAGTAGACAAGAATGTTCTCCTAAAACATGTATTACGGTCAATGGGAGAAATGATCATCTTTTGCTGATATTCGGTACTGCTGTGAGAAAACTACATGTCTCAGAGTTTTCAAAGTACTGTGTGAAAGCTAGGAAAAATGGCTACGTTTGGGTGGAAAAACTTTTCTGTGAACGACACTGTGATAGAGTTTGAGCAGTCAGTGTTTTCCCACTCTGCTCCCTGATCCCATTTGCAGTTCCTTTAACATAGGCTTTCATTCATAACTGAAACTGGCTCAAAGATGACATGTCGACTTCGACCTGCGATATGGTAAGGAGTTTTAAAAAGAAAAATAGAAGTTCAAGAGCCCAAAGTCTGCTGAATAGTTTAAAAGTTGAATGGTTTCTGTAACTGAAAGGCTACTTGTGTTATATTGTTTTGTAGAGCTGAAGTTTTAGTTGAAAAAGGGCCCTTTGAAGATTCCATAAGCCATTTTCAGTTAGGTTAAATAAGTGGTTGTTGGTTGAATAGTTTAAAAAGTTAAAGAGTTATGAAGTTGAAAGTTCTGAGCAGTAATCTCCTAGAAGAGGTGAACATTTGTTATAGCTGAATAAGCTGAAGAGCTACGTCCAAAAAGTCTATGGTAGACATAAAGGTAAAGAAAAAAAGAGAAACAGAATCACTAACTGTAGTGAAGGAACTTGGACACAACCCTGGTTCCTTCATCTGTACCCTGGAGTCAGGCTGAAGCTCCTCCAGCCTCTTCCCTGCTCGCATGTGGATGAAGACAAAAGGACCACCAGGGATGCAGCTGCTACACGTGCAGATGTTAGTGTCAAGCAGCAGGCCGGTTCAGTTAAACAAAATCAAGAGTACAAATTAAGGGGGTGATTTGTGACTCGTTGCTTTCATCTCCACTTTTCCTGCCACTCAATTAGCTTTCTGTTAATCCTCTAATCTGTTCCTGCTCTCTGACACTTTCTCTGTTTAATGAAAGTTTGTGGCTGGAGCTCAGAGCAGACCAGCAGAGGCCTCGCTTTCAGCGGCTGCTCCTCTTCTCCAGAAAGGAGCCAATCAGGTGAGCAGATCACCTGAGGAAGGATGTCATGTCACAAACATAAACTCCATTCAGAGAAAATGAGGTTGAACCTGCAGCTAAAATGTCCATTTTATACATTTACAACAAAACTCATATTTGTATCCATCTTCTCCAGGTCCCTTTTGGGGCTGTTGGAGCCAACCCAGCTAGTGTTGGGTGAAGGTGGAATACACCCCAAACAGGTCATCAGTCTGTTGCAGGGCCACACAATCACACATGCACACCGTGGGACAATTTAAACATACTCAATTACCTGTGAAGCATGGTCCTGGACTGCGGGAGGAAACCCATGTCTCCAGAAAACTCACGCATCCACCAGCAGAACATGCAAAAAGACCCCACCAAGATGTGAGGTAGGACCTTCTGGCTAAGACAAGAGAGTGCTAACCACTCCACCACTGCACAGCCCATCAGTTTTCCAGTTCAAAAAAGTGAGGAGATGCTTCAGTCTTTCTAGCAGTCAGATTTCTGTCAGACAGAACAGATCAATATGATCATCAGTTCAAAAATCATTGAGTAGCAGAGACTTGGAAGATCCTAATCAGATCAGATCTGATCTTAAATAGGCCATAGGTCATCTCAGAGGTGGTCATGGCTAGTTTGGCGCCCTGGGCAAAACCCTGGAAGCAGCCCCGCCCCCAATAACTCAAAGCCCGCATACATACATACAAACAAACAGAACACAAAGGTGGAATTTATTAGGGCTGTTGAATTATTGCTTTACTCCCAATGAATTATTACAGACAGTTTAACGCGTTATTTTTTAAATCTCGTTAATCTCTCTTATCTCCGTGATGTCTGTTTGTGTCTGAAATACACACCTGGAAGAACATTACCCCGCTCACTCCATGGTCATTTATGAAAAAATAAATATGGAATAAAGGATTAGAACTTCACTTCTGTTGTATTTTTAATTTGAAATCATTTTCCACAAAAAGCGGGCTTTATAAAAGCAGTGCGTTGTCATGGCAACAGTTCCAGCGTGGCACGCACAGCGAGTGCGCTCTTTCGTTCCTGAGGAACGCGATCGTCAGGAGGAACTAAACACAGCATCATTTCAGAGGGAAAGTTTGCCTCTTCACGCATGTTTTTGTCCAGATGATAAAGCAAACATTTGGTTCAAATTTACACTCTGCTTCCTGCTTTCAGTCCTTGTAAGTCAGCAGTTTGAGTAACAAAACACTCCGTGTTTCTGGGAACGAGAGCAACACCATCCAAAGTAGGACGGATGTTGTCTCACAGAAGAAGACCAAGCTGTCCCCAGCAGCTTTTCAATGTCCACAGTGTTTGGAACGTTGGAACGACGGCATGCAGCTAAAGATGTCATCATGGTAAAGAGTCCGAGGGTTCCAAAGTCTCCAAAATTGTATGAAAATGGCTGAAGCGTATCATTGTGTGTCACCAGCATTGACATGAATGACTGTTTTACTTTACTTCTGCTTATCCTGAGCCCGCTGTCGGAGATCTGACTCGGCATCGTCCACTCTGACCTCTAGAAGGCATTTGACTACAGCTGCTGACTTCACTGACTGGACTACACCTGGATGTGGGTCTTTTTCTTGTTGGGGGGGGCACTGAGTAGCGGTTGAAGTGTGGGCAGAGGCTTTACCTGATCGTCTAGCAATGTGAGTCTGTAAGCAGGACCAGCTAAGCTAGACAGCAACACACGCTAACAGAGTCTGACTAACTAGAGGTTGGGTCTCAGCAGTACAGAGCTGAGCTTTGTCTCTAAAATGACCAACATCACTAAACAAGGCAGTGATCAGTAAATATCAGACACAATCAGAAGAAAAAAGTTAGCAGAGAAGACAGAGAGCTAGCAACCTTTCAAAGCTTCTTGAAATCAAACTAACATCAAGGAAATGAAACCGTTTCTGTAAAGAGAGCAGTTTGAGCTATGAAGCAATGGCTCATATACACACATGAACAAAGATCAGAACTGCTGGAGCATAGTCGATAAGACCAAAAAAGAATCAACTGATGAGGATTAAATCAGGATTCTTTTCTCTTAAGGGTAGGGCAGAGTAGTCCTAATGCTTTGTTTTGGGCTGATCTGAGGTCACTTTTAAAATGTCACGGTGCATTATCACTGAATGCCGTTCATACTACGGGGTTTACCCTCTTAAGACCAGAGCTAATGTTTGAGCTAACCCTCTGCAGACATAGTCACGGGCCTCCAGTTAAGAAACCAAAAATGTGATGACATGTGGATGTCAGGTCTTAAGAGGTTCATGTAAAGTCAGTGTAAATGCAGTGAGAAGACCTGCCATGTGATTCCAGCAGACAGCAAGTTTCAGGTGCTGTGGCACATTGATAGTTTTGCCACACAGCAAAATATTGAACGTGCAAATTTCACTCAGTTTACTAAACTGAACTTGATCAATTGTTTGCAGTGCATGAACCAATTAGGAGCTCTGCCCTGTCAGCGACCCGTTGATAATGTGATCAGCAAGTGGAGTTCAAACCCAACAGGGAGGAAATTTCATTGCTCCTGTTTGTGCTCCGCCCTTATTTCATGAAGGGTTTTTTATAGTTGTATTGGGAGCAGACGAGCAAGCTCCTCTCCTTTTATTTTTAATGTTTTAGTTTCTCTTTCATTCAGACGTAGCTCTGCAGAATGGGGAACCTCACTCTACAGAGTCTCTGAGTGATCTAGCAAACCTTGCACAGGTTGCTGGCGCCAACATAAATAATCCCACGTTACTCTCACAAGACCAATGACTTCAGAAATGAAACAAATGAATGACCACCAGGGGTGGTCCATGAACATACTTTTGGGCACGCAAATACAAGCGAGTTTGTAGTAAGTAAAGTAAGTAAATCTGAGGAGGGAGTTAAGTTTGATGTGAATCCAGAATGACATCAAATCAAACTTTATTGATAAAAAGCGCTTCTCATTCCTCACGCAACCTGAAGTGCTTTACATTTAAAAACATTCACAATAAAAACCCAGTGCACCCCCCCAACACATGCAACCCATGAACCCAAACACAATGAAGACGCTGCTAATAAAATCATTTCTAAAAGACACTTAATGCTTGGCTGCTGTGAGTAAACAGTATTTGGGAATCTCTTCATGCTAGGAGCAGTTCAGCTACAGGAACATCGCCACAGCCCCCATCCAGACCTGGACAGCAATGACGTCCCCTCCACAGCTGTGAGGCTGCAATGTAGAACTCCAGACGCCCCAGCAAGAGCGACCACTGCAGCAACGACCCCAAACCAAGCCAGCAACAAAAGATCCCCACAGGAAACACTGGGGCTGAAACCGTAGGAAGATGCTAACATTAAAAACATAAAATGTATTAAAAACAGAAAAGTGAAAGTAAGATTAAAGGCATGGAATATGATTAAATAAGCAGATTAATTTAACTAAAGGTGAAATGAAAAAGGTGGGTTTTGAGCCTCTTATTAAATGAGCTTAACTTACCTCTTTTTAATGAGCTGGAAATGATGTCAGTGAACTCCTCCCTTAAAAGAAGGTAAACAGCCAGAATCAACTTGGCTGGAATGTGGTGCAATGCCACCAGTAAAGGTCAGAACTAAAGATTCAGTCTTTATTATTGATCACTAAAAAATGATAATAAAGTTCAACAGTCATGTAATCAAATGTAGAACCACACTGAATTTGTCTGTTTTTAGAACATGCTAGAACAGGTAAAAGGTGGAACTTTGACACTGTGTGAAATCTTTCTAAACTACGATAGATCTTTAGAGACCAGGATGGACCTTTAAATACTGTTGAGGACTGGAAAGAAGCTTTATAAACTGTGGTTGATCACGTGTTTGGTTGATGTTGATGCATTTCAAGGCCTGGAAGGAGGCTTTCATAGAATGTGTTGGACCTTTAGTGGATTTCATCAGCTGCAACTGAACTTCATATTGTGGTGGACCTTCAAAGACAGTGATGGCTCCTTCAACCTGATGCTAGTCTTTTAAAGGTTGTAGTGGATCATGTGGCAGAGGTGTAAAGACTGCGGTAGACCTTTAACGAGGATGGACTGTGTTAGGCGGAGAGCAGGAAGGGGAGGATCCAAGCGCAGGACACAATTGGAGTTATGAGGTTTATTTTAAGAGTAAGGCGATGAATGTTGATGGGGGAAAGTCCAGTATGGAGTGGTCTGCGTCGAGAGCGGAGTTGGATGAGCCCAGGGGAGCAGCAGGGGTGGTGGAGAGAAGGCAGGAGCCACTGGCAAGCAAACACACTCGTTAGTCGGCAAAATCTTAGACACAAGAGTATTGTCCTATGACACGTCTTGAGAGCCAGCACGTTACCGTCTTGGGCAAGCTAACAGTCTGGCGCCGGAGCTGGGATCTCCACGATCCTTTATACACCTGCTGGAGACCCAGGTGCAGGCAATCTTGGTGTCCATACCTGGTGGCTGATTGAGCACAGGTGGGAGCTGTCATGGCGTCTGACGACCCACAACAGTACCCCCCCCTCAACGGGAGCCACCAGGCGACAGGAACCGATCCGGGCGCCGACGCCGAAGATCACGAACCAGAGAGGCATCCAGGATAGCGGAACGGGGAACCCAGGCCCGCTCCTCGGGGCCATAGCCCTCCCAGTCCACCAAGAACTGCAAGCCCCGACCACGGCGCCGGACGTCCAGGAGGCGCCGCACGGAGTACGCAGGACGCCCAGCCACCAACCGGGCGGGCGGGGGGGCAGCAGCAGGAGGGGCCAAGGCAGAGGAGGCGACCGGCTTTATCTGGGACACATGAAAGGATGGATGCACCCGCATAGTACGGGGCAGGCGTAGCTTGACCACTGTTGGGTTGAGCACTTGGAGGATTTTGAAGGGGCCAATAAACTTCGGGGAAAGCTTGCGAGAGTCAGTGCGGAGAGGAATGTTCGTGGCAGACAGCCAAACCATCTGTCCTGGGGCATAGGCAGGAGCCGGGGTCCTGTGGGAGTCAGCATTGCTGCGAGCCCGGTCTTGAGCCCGAGTAAGTGCCGCTTGGGCTGCCTTCCAAACCCGCTTACACCTGCGCATGTGGGCCTGCACGGAGGGGACAGCTACCTCCTCCTCCTGGATCGGGAAAGATGGGGGCTGGAAACCTAGGGAGCATTCAAAAGGAGAGAGGCCAGAAGCTGAACATGTGAGGGAGTTGTGTGCATACTCGACCCAGTCCAGGAAATCACTCCAGGAGGAGGGGTTGTCCTCAGCCATACACCGCAGGGCGGTCTCCAGACATTGGTTGGCACGCTCCGCTTGTCCGTTGGTCTGCGGGTGAAAACCCGACGAGAGGCTCGAGGAGGCACCAATCAACCGACAGAACGATTTCCAGACAAGGGAGGTGAACTGCGGGCCCCTGTCAGAGACAATGTCCATGGGGATCCCATGCAGACGGAGGACGTGATGAGTGAGGAGGTCGGCAGTCTCCCTGGCCGTGGAAAGTTTTTGGAGAGCCACGTAGTGTACTGCCTTTGAGAAGCGGTCGACGATGGTGAGTATGACAGTGTTACCTCGTGAAGGGGGCAGTCCAGTAACAAAGTCCAAAGCTATATGGGACCAGGGGCGGCCAGGAACAGGCAGAGGGCGGAGGAGACCAGAGGGTGGCCGGTGCGAAGTCTTGTTCCGGGAGCATGTGGAACAAGCCGCAACAAACTCCCGGACGTCGTTGTCCATGGTGGGCCACCAAAAACGGCGTCTTAACAAGGATAGAGTCCGAGAACCACCCGGGTGGCAGGTGCGGCGGGAAGAGTGGCCCCACTGGATAACCTGGGAACGTACCGAGTCAGGGACAAACAAACGATTAGGTGGGCCGGTACCTGGGTCAGGTTGCTGTCTCTGTGCCTCTCGGACTTGTGACTCGACCTCCCAAGACACAGCGGCTACCACACACGACGGAGGAAGGATGGGGTCCAGGGTGGCCGGAGTGTCTGGGGCAAACAGACGGGACAATGCATCCGGTTTCTGGTTCTTTGAGCCGGGTCTATAAGACAGGGTGAAGTTGAATCGCAGGAAGAAAAGTGACCAGCGGGCTTGACGGGGATTCAACTGTCGTGCTGATTGCAGGTAGGCCAGGTTCCGGTGATCAGTCCAAATCAGGAAAGGAAGTTTGGTGCCCTCCAGCCAATGCCTCCAGTGTTCCAAGGCCAGTTTCACTGCAAGTAATTCACGGTCACCTACGTGGTAGTTGCGTTCGGCTGGTGACAGTCGTCGAGAGAAGAATGCACAGGGGTGTAATTTCTGTGACTCTGCAGAACGCTGGGATAGAACTGCCCCCACACCCGTCTCAGAGGCATCCACCTCTACCACGAACTGTCGAGTCGGATCCGGATGGCGCAGGACTGGGGCAGTAGTGAACAAGCTCTTTAACTTGGCAAAGGCAGCAGCTGCTTCTGTGGACCAAGAGAAAGAAACAGACGGTGAAGTTAATCTGGTTAAAGGTGCAGCGATGCGGCTATAGCCCCGAATGAATCTCCGGTAGAAATTGGCGAAGCCGAGGAAACGTTGGAGGTGTTTAACAGTCGTGGGAACGGGCCACTCCACCACTGCCTTTATCTTGTCCGGATCGGCCCTCACCTGGCCTCCCTCGAAAATGAACCCGAGGAAGGAGATAGTGTCTTTATGGAAATCACATTTCTCGGCTTTGACGTACAATCTGTTCTCTAGGAGACGCTGCAGAACTTGGCGGACATGGCGAATGTGGTCAGGGAGGTTGGAGGAAAAAATCAAGATGTCATCCAAATATACAAAGACAAAGCGGTTCAGGTAATCACGGAGGACATCGTTTACCAAGGCCTGGAAAACTGCTGGTGCATTACACAGTCCAAAAGGCATCACCAAATACTCAAAATGGCCTAATGGGGTGTTAAAAGCCGTTTTCCATTCATCTCCCTGCTTTATCCGGACTAGGTGATAAGCATTTCTGAGATCAAGTTTGGTGAAAAAGGAGGCACCATGAAGGGAACTGAAGGCGGAGTCAATGAGGGGCAAAGGATATTGATTCTTTACGGTGATGTTGTTTAATCCCCGGTAATCGATACATGGCCGGAGTGACCCCTCCTTCTTGGTCACGAAGAAGAAACCAGCACCAACAGGTGAGGATGAGGGTCTGATTAGCCCGGAGGCCAGGGAGTCATTGACGTAGTTCTCCATGGCCTCAGTCTCGGGCCGGGAAAGATTATACAGGTGGCTGGAGGGGAGAGGAGCCCCAGGGAGCAGCTCGATGGCACAATCATAAGGCCGGTGGGGAGGAAGAGCAAGTGCTTTATCCTTGCTAAAAACCTCAGCCAGATCATGGTACTCCACTGGAACATTGGATAGGTCGACTGACTCGGGTGACCTGATGGTGACAGGGGAAGGCCTGGGAAGTGCTGAGCGAAGACAGGAGGAGTGACAAGAGGGGTCCCAACTGAGAATACAGCCTGTGCGCCAGTTCACATGGGGGTTGTGGAGCGAAAGCCATGGGTGCCCGAGGACCACAGGGGTATTGGGAGTGTCCACAATAAGAAAACGGAGTAGCTCCTGATGATTACCTGAAACAATCAATTTGGTTGGTGCGGACTGGACATGAACAGTGTACAGCTGCTGTCCATTAAGGGCTTTTGCAATGACTGGGGGGTCTACAGGCTCTGTTGCCAGCTTGAGTTTATGGGCCAAGCTTCGGTCCAGGAAGTTGCCCTCAGCTCCAGAATCCAAAAGGACACGAACTGGATGCGTTGACTGGGGGAGACATAAAGTGGCAGGAAGCAGGGTCATGGATGGCAGGATGGAACTGCTTGGGGTCGCCAGTACTCCCGCCCTCACTGGTGACCCTGGTCTTTTGGCCGCAGAATACAACTCGCCACACGATGGCCCCCTTCGCCACAGTAAAAACATAACTTGTTCTGGAGCCTGCGTTGTCTCTCCTCCCAGGGGAGCTGGGTGCGGCCCAATTGCATGGGTTCCTCTCCCTCCGACGGCACGCTAGTGGGTGGAGCCAGGGCTGCAAATGACGCTGGTGTGGGAAGCGACCGACCTTGGCGTTCTCGTGCCCTCTCCCGGAGTCGGTTGTCCAATCTGATGGTCAGGGAGATCAGTTCATCAAGGGAGTTTGGGGGGTCTCTGGTGGCAAGTTCGTCTTTTATTTGTTCTCGAAGTCCTCTCGTGAAAACACCCTGCAGAGCTGCGTCGTTCCAGCCAGCCTCAGCAGCTATCGTGCGGAATTCTATGGCGTATGCAGCCGCGCTGAGAGATCCCTGTCGTA
Organism: Oryzias woworae; assembly: GCA_016861445.1. NCBI lineage: Eukaryota > Metazoa > Chordata > Actinopteri > Beloniformes > Adrianichthyidae > Oryzias > Oryzias woworae. The sequence continues at coordinate 6,508,091 of BOLG01001664.1, forward strand.
GCTGTAGGAGATGTTTGGCTGCCTCACCGCCCCTGACCGGATGGTCAAACACCTTCTTCAATTCATTGATGAAGTCAGCATAAGTCATCTGCCCCAGACCTTGGGATTCATAAACTGCCTCCGCCCAGCTCAGAGCCTTGCCCTCCAAAAGACCGATGACAAAGGATATCCGTGACTGATCGGTGGCGTATGTGACGGGCTTTTGCTGGAAAACCAAAAAACACTGCAACAAAAATCCTCTGCATTTACCTGGAACTCCGGAATAAGGCTTCGGATCAGGTATGTGTACCTCTCTCACAGGTGTGGGAATTGCTGGCGGGCTGGCAGCTGGGGGCACAGATGAGGCAGCCGTGGCGGTGAGCGCTGTGACAGTGTTGGTGAGCTGCTGCAGCTGTGAGAGAAGCGCGTTGTGTTTATGATCCAGAACCTGCAGCAACTGCTCATGCCGGGCAAGATCGGGATGGGTCGGGGTTGCATCTGCTGGATCCATGTATGGCCAGACTGTTCTGTTAGGCGGAGAGCAGGAAGGGGAGGATCCAAGCGCAGGACACAATTGGAGTTATGAGGTTTATTTTAAGAGTAAGGCGATGAATGTTGATGGGGGAAAGTCCAGTATGGAGTGGTCTGCGTCGAGAGCGGAGTTGGATGAGCCCAGGGGAGCAGCAGGGGTGGTGGAGAGAAGGCAGGAGCCACTGGCAAGCAAACACACTCGTTAGTCGGCAAAATCTTAGACACAAGAGTATTGTCCTATGACACGTCTTGAGAGCCAGCACGTTACCGTCTTGGGCAAGCTAACAGTCTGGCGCCGGAGCTGGGATCTCCACGATCCTTTATACACCTGCTGGAGACCCAGGTGCAGGCAATCTTGGTGTCCATACCTGGTGGCTGATTGAGCACAGGTGGGAGCTGTCATGGCGTCTGACGACCCACAACAGACTGTTGTGGATCTTTATAGATTGTTGAGGACTTTCATCCAATGGGAAGAAGCTTCCTGTTCTGTGCTGGGCCTACATAGACTCAGTGGTAGAGTAGACTATGGCAGACATTTCATGAAGAATGGTGGATCTTCTTGGTTGAGCATTCGAAACTGCGGGGAACTTTACACACTGTAGAAGATCTAAGACCTTCTTAGACTTCAGTGGATTCTGATGTTTTGATAAAGTTTCACAGACTGTGATTAACCTTCATTGACGTGTCATGCACTTTCATACACTTTATGACTGAAGATGACTTTCAACTATTTGGTGGACTTTCACCATCTCAGCTGCACCATCATGGACTGTGGTTGCCATTCATAATCTTGGACTTTGAAAAGTTTGCTAGTGGACCTGTATAGTTTGCAGTAATGTTTGGTGTAGCTTCATCGTCTGCGGTGAAGGTTTATAGTCTGTGGTGGACCTCAGTGGACTGGTTTACTTTGGAGTGCTGAGCAGACACCAGTTCATTCAAACACTGTGCTCTTTCAGTTAAATAAGGATCCGTGGCTTCTAGTTGTTAGGAAATCCTGAGAATTTCTTCTCTATCCAACTGCTGACCTATGTCAAGTTGAAACTTTCCCAAAAGGACTCATCCATTTCTGGATCTGTTCACAACGGGTCAAACATGCTGTAAAGGCTTCAGATTTGCTGCAAATTGCAGCCCACTCTTCTGTCCTAACATGGAGCGCAGCCTGCCTCGTGCCTCGTGGCACTAACGACCCCTCATACATCAGAGACCACCACACTGCAGCAAACACAGTGACCCCATCAGCAGCTCCCTCCCTCCCTGACAGTGCTCCCCCTCACAGCCACAATCGACTGCTGTTCAGTGAGTGTTTCCAGAGCGAGATGAAGATCCTCTGCAGCAGATCCGTGGTGCTCCTTTTGCTCCCCTTGTTTCTCCCAGGTAAAATGAATTTTTTTATCCTCAAATATTTTCAGCAGCATGTTGGACTCAGCATGGTGGAGGTGTGTTTGCAGGTCTGCACATTTTCTGTCATAGGAAATGTCAGATGAACATTTTGAGTGTGATGAGACTTAAAATTGAACTGATTTTGCTGATCCCTTAAAACTGCAGCAAATGTAACGCAAATTCCAATCTACTTTTGATCACTGTGTCATTTTTAGTCCTGAACAGTATTTCCAATGGTTTTAGATTGCTACGAAACACTGTCTAAAAGCCCCGTGAAGCATCTTTCAAACCAAAGCCAAAAGGCTCAAGTTCTAATCAAATGCGAAGGAGAGATGTAACGAAAGGCAGCACACTAAACATTCATGTGTTATCATGTGTTATTCGTTTTTGTGTTTGTCGTTTCTTCATCATAATATTCAAGCCTCAGTATGCAACAGTCATGTGTTCTTGAGAATTATTTGCACGTTTATTAGAATGTTAGGTGTTCTTCAGAAACCATACTGTGTTTATCAGACACAGTTACAGTGGAGATAGAAAGTTTTGGCCCCCCAGGTAAAATGTTCTATTACTGTGCTCTAACAACCCAAGAAAAGTTTGAAAATCTCCTAAAGGCATCAGTTTATAGATGAGATATCCTTTTAATATGTGAAAAAATAGTCTTTATTTCCATCATTTACTCTTTCAATATGACAGAAAACAAAATAAAAACGTGTGCAAAAGTTTGTGCACCCTGCAGAGTTTATAGTATGCTTTGCTCCCTTTGGAAAAGCTGAGACCTGACAGTTTCATGGATTGTTCACAATCCTCGTTTACAAAGACCAGGTGATTTCAATCTGAAAGATTGTAAATAATCTGATCATGTGACCTTGCCCAACAATCAGCATCATGGGTTCTTCCAGCAGTTGTTCAGAACAATGAAACTGAAAATAGTTGATGCTCACAAAGCAGGAGAAGCTGTAAGAAGATAGTAAAGGCTTTTTCAGATGAAAATATCCTCTGTTCAGAATGTCATTAAGAAATGGCCGTCAACAGTAACAGTGGAAGTTAAAGCAAAATCTGGAAGAACAAGAACAAAATCACAGACAGAGCAGCTCACAGGATTGTGAGAAAATCAAATCCAAACCCACGATTGACTGCAGCATCCCTCCAGAAAGACCTGCAGACTCTGGAGTTGTGCTGCACTGTTCTACTGTCAGGAGATACTTGTAAAAATATGGTCTTCATGGAAGAATCATCAGAAGAAAACCTCTTCTACCTTCTCACCACAAAATTCAACCTTTGAAGTTCACGAATGAACATAGAAACAAGCCTGATGCATTTTGGAAACAGGTTCTGTGGACCGACCCGGTTCAGATGGAACTTTTTGATTTCAGTAAATTTTGGACACTAACTTGATGCCATCTGTGAAAAAGTTGAAGTTGAAGAGAGGATGACTTCTCCAAATGATAATGATGATAACCTCCAACAAGAACTGAGAAACGCTTGACTGCATCAAGCCTTTACAAGCTGTGATATTTGCTGGGCGGGAAGGCAGTACAAGGTTCTAACTCTGCAGGGCGCCCAAACCTTTGGTCCACTCTTTATGTGTTTACATGGAACCTTCTTGTGTTCTTCCGGAACAATGCGTTCAGAAGTTAGGAACCTTCATGTCAAGAGCCTGTGTTTTTCTGAGAACATTGATTTACATGAAAATCTTTCATGTATTCATTAGAGATGTTCATGTGTTGAGGAAAATTTGTTTGTATTTGTTAAGATTTGGATTCACCATTTGAGCAGGGATTTGAGCATCTGTTCCAGTGTTCCTGATGTGTCAGTCAAAAACCTGCGCTGCTCCACCACCAGTGTCATTTGTTTGGTCTTCTAGAGCTTCTGAGAAACCTCACAAGGGCTGAAGAGGCTCTTAACTGTGTTGATACATGCAGACCGGAGTGTGACCTGTAGAGTACATGGTCCTCCTCACCATCGAAACACCAAATTAGGGAATCTCTGGGGAGAAATGATCTATCTTTGAAATTTCCAGATGTTTTTTCTTGTGCTGCTAAATGTGACTTCCATCCATCAACAGATTTCATGCTGCCTCACACTCCTGATGGAAATCTACTCCGGAATAGTTTGGCTGAAGTACAAACAGGTCTTTGGCGCCACATCTCAGGTCCTCCTGCTTGCTGGAGAACCACCACATGATGTTAAAGTTCTGCTGTCAGCATTTGGCAGCAATGAGACTGTGACTTTTCATTGGCTTGTTTTAGTTGCAGCTGTGTTCCTTCAACCAGTTTCATAAGTGACGAGTCCAGACATGCAGTCCAAACACAAGCCTGATCCCACTTCCACCCACATTTTTAAAGGGACATTTACTGCACTAGACGTGCTTCCACAGAGATGCAGGCCCTGAAGAGAAAACTTTAGATAGTTCAAATGCAGAAAAAAATTCTTTGGAGAAAATTTGTCTTTATTTATGGTTCAGAACGTTTTAGTCCAGCTCAGTGTATTTGTTGAGCACCAATTCACAAGCAGGAAAACAAAAAACAAAAACAAAAGCTAAAAAGAATCACCTGACAATGATGAACGGTACGTCTTGACCATTGGTTCTCTCAGAAAGTTCCTGCTCTGCATGATGTGTCAAAATCAGCTGGTTGGAATGAGATCGGCAAACCTGTCAGGTCTATCTGAATAACTGCGCGTTTCCTTTGTTTTCTCTAGTGTTCTCTAGTGTTCTCAGCTGTTTTGGGGTGTTGCTGGCAGCTGCAGGTGTTCTCAGGTGTTCTCAGGTTTGTTTTTCAGGTGTTTACAGGTGTTTTGGGGTGTCCTTGGCAGCTACAGGTGTTTTAGGGGGTTCTCAGGTTTGTTTTTCAGGTATTCACAGGTGTTTTGGGGTGTCCTTGGCAGCTACAGGTGTTTTGGGGTATCCTTGGCAGCTGCATGTGTTCTCTGGTGTTCTTAGATTGGTTTACTTCGGTGTTTACAGATGTTTTGGGGTGTTCTTGGCAGCTGCAGGTGTTTTGAGGTGTCCTTGGCAGCTCCAGGTGTTCTCGGGTGCTCTCAGGCTGGTTTACTCAGGTGTTTTCAGGTGTTCTTGGGTGCTCTCAGGCTGGTTTACTCAGGTGCTCTCAGGTGTTTTCAGGTGTTCTCGGGTGTTCCCACGGTTGTTTATTCAGGTGTTTATAGGTGTTTTGGGGTGTTCTTGGCAGCTGCAGGTGTTCTCCAGTGTTCTCAGGTTTGTTTTTAAGGTGTTTACAGGTGTTTTGGGGAGTCCTTGGCAGCTGCAGGTGTTCTCGGGTGTTCTCAGGTTTGTTTACGCAGGTGTTTACAGGTGTTTTGGGTGTCCTTGGCAGCTGCAGGTGTTCTCGGGTGTTCTCAGGTTTGTTTACGCAGGTGTTTACAGGTGTTTTGGGTGTCCTTGGCAGCTGCAGGTGTTCTCGGGTGTTCTCAGGTTGGTTTACTCTGGTGTTTACAGGTGTTTTGGGGTGTTCTTGGCAGCTGCAGGTGTTCTCAGGCTGGTTTACTCAGGTATTCTGAGGTGTTTACAGGTGTTCTCAGGTGTTCTCAGGTGTTCTCAGGCGTTCTCAGGTTGGTTTTTTAGGTGTTTACAGGTGTTTTGGGGAGTCCTTGGCAGCTGCATGAGTTCTCAGGTGTTCTTAAGTTTGTTTTTCAGGTGTTTACAGGTGTTTTGGGGTGTTTTTGGCAGCTGCAGGTGTTCTCGGCTGTTCTCAGGGTTGTTTACTCACGTGTTCACAGGTGTTTTTGGGACTTCTTGGCAGCTGCAGATGTTCTCAAGTTTGTTTTTTAGGTGTTTTGGTGTGTTTTTGGCAGCTGCAGGTGTTCTCGGGTGTTCTCAGGGTTGTTTACTCATGTGTTTACAGGTCTTTTTGGGAGTTCTTGGCAGCTGCAGATGTTCTCAAGTTTGTTTTTTAGGTGTTTTGGGGTGGTCTTGGCAGCTGCAGGTGTTCTAAGAGTAGTTTTTCAGGTGTTTACAGGTGTTTTGGGGTGTCCTTTGCAGCTGCAGGTGTTCTTGGTTGTTATCAGGTGTTCACAGGTATTTTAAGGTAATCTTGGAAACCCATAGACATGAACACATGTTTAAAGGTGTTAACAGATGTTTTCCAGTGTTCTTCTGTTACACAGACGCTCTCCTGTGTTCTTAAATGTTCTCATGTGTTTCCAGCTCTTGTCAGGTGTGGTATCATTTGAAGTCATTTAGTGCTGCTTTTTCAGGCTCTGAGTCTCAGGCATTTGTGGCTTTGATTTTCAGTACGTCATCATCACTGTTTTTAACAAAGGGAGAAATTGTTGGGATGTGATGGAAAAACGAACAGGATTGAGCTGAATAACAGCAATTTGAATGAAAAAACTAATATAATCTCAGCATAAAGCTGCCCCCTCCCCTTCTGTACACCACAGTGTTAGTGTTTTTTGGATCCTCCTGCAGGCAAATGATACCAGCAGATCCCTTCTCAAAATTGAAGATAAATGCAGTAGTGTCTAATTCCAGCATGTCCATGTTTGTTCAGAAAACTCTGCTGTCCATTTTCACTCATTCCAGTCATTATGTGGGGGTCATCTAGCAGACAGCGTTCCTTTTTTGTTCAGAGCGCATCAAACCTGTTAGATTGTTGTTGTTTTTGGTGGCGGTGGGCTTGCACTGCAGAGTGATAACTCCTTTACACATGGATCCAGCACAAAGTAGACATCAGTTTGACTTTAAACTCGTTTGTGAGGCTTCAGTTTTTGTTTTTTTAAATGCAAATTCTCCCCAACAGCATCATCAGAAAAAAATGGAAAATGTTTTTTGTAATACAATTTTATTTTGTGTGCTTCACCAAAGCTGTTTTCTGGAGTTGCTGAGATTTGATAAGAGACCTGGATCTCTCTGTAGTCTGCTTGACTACAGGCTATCAGACCTACTGCAGCTTCTCATTGATGTTCTACTCAAGCATTTGTTTGCAGTATTGTGATCATTTCTTTAGATCTGTCTTTAGTTCACATCATGAGGTAAGACTTCACACAGTCTCTCTCTCTCTACATGTTGTAGAGATCATCTGTCTTTAGTGTTTTTAGTATTTTCTTTACACATTTCATCCATCAGACTGACAAACTCTGCTGAACTACTGTTAGTTAAAGTCATCTGGTTCTTGATAAATTAGGTGTTGCTGTCTCATGACAACACCTGGATGTTAGATTGTACAAAATGTAGCTGGATCAGAGGACACAATGCAACTCGTCAGTTCATCATCAGCCGATGCAGATCTGCAGGTTATTATGACAGCATCAGGACCAGCAGCTGCCAGGAAATATCCTGAAATACACAGACAGAAACAACTCTGTCTTTATGAACCTCCAGATGACAAAGAGCATCTTACTGTCAGACTGTTTCACAGGGGTGAAGGGAACAAAACTGGAGCATCTGGACCACCATCAGCATTTAGAGATTTCATCTTTGAGCTGCTTTCTGATGGAGGATGAGGGTGTCTGCAGGTTAATTAAGCTGAGACTTCTTTGTTAACGAGTGTGTGACATTAACATGTCTGCAGAAATACCTCACATTTAACAAAGACTAATGGAAGAAACCTCTTGTATAATTATGATGTTAAACTGGACAGTCGTGGAAGAGTCTTTCAGGAGGAAATTATTTGAAATTTGAAAAGACAAAATCAAAGGTACGGCAGCACATTTGTTAGTGCTCTCGCCTCACAGCAAGAAGGTCCTGGTTCCAATCCCGACTGGGTCCTTTCTGTGTGGTGTTTGCGTGTTCTTCTCGTTCGTGTCTGGGGTTTTTCCAGGAACTCCGGCTCCTCCAGCAGTCGAAAAACATGCTTTATTTATTCATTGGTATTTCTAAATGACTCCTGGTGTGCATGTGAGTGTGTAGCCCTGCAACACACTGGTGACCTGTTCAGGGTGTGCCCTGTCTTCACCCAACAATAGCTGAGTTGGCTCCAGGAATTAGTAAAAAACATTAAGAAGACTCTTGACATGGGGCCATCTGCCAAACAGAAGCTTAAGATCAGCACAACCACAGAAGGACTTGAAAAGTCAGGAATGGATTTTTTTTTAATTGTTTTATTATAATAGTCAATGTTTCACCTAAATAAATCTATGAGAAAACAGTTTTTCAGAAATAAAAACTTTATTTGACACTGAAAATGTAACAAATAAACGACTGGTTGCTGGTCATATTGAAGAGGAACTCAACCACAGCCTGAATCCTTCCACTCAGACCTTGTTTCAGTTTGGCAGCAACAATGAAGGCTGAACATTGGGGACGTAACAATTCACTTTAACAACGATTCATAGCATAATTTGCGGCTGTTGATACATTTCCTGGTGGATTTTGGTACATTTTGAATCATCTGAATACCTGATCTAAAATGGATCAGAACATCTTTCTCCAGAACTTCAACAGTGAGACTCAGAGATAAATTCCTGCTACTGAACAGTGAAGTTTTCCAGATTCTTGTGTTTCTTCAAGATAATCAAGTGTAAATAAATCTGTGTACCAACAAACAAGTAAACAAGAATGAATGACAAATCCATTCACATTTTAGCTTGATAAAGTTCATTTCACCGTTGTTTTTCACATGATTAGAACATTCTGGCACCGTGTATAGTTGCTAAATTCAAAGTGTTTCCACACATTGGACTGGAATGATGGTTGATCAGTTTCTGCTGCATCACACATGTTGTTTTGTGAAAATTTAAATTATAGTCAAATAAACCCACTATGTCTCAATCCAAATGTGATTTTCTGAGATGAAATCAGTTAAATTCATTTAATTTTCGAAAGGATGTTCAGTGGTGAAGGTTGATTCAGTTCTTATCTCAGACAGATTCATCTGGTTGGTTCATAAAAATAGAACTGGATTTATTGATTAATCACCTCGATTAAACATTCAGCTGAAGTCCATCAGAGCATCGAGGTCAGAGTTGATAGATCAATACAGTAAGAATAGTGGTGTTCAAACTAAACGTGAACAGAAGACGTGTGAGACACCACAATTGTTCTCTGTCTTGTGGTTACCCTGACGGTGGCGCTGCAGTAAGGCGTGAGAATGAGGTCAGTTGGTCACCTGAAAAATGTCTCAACCCCTCTTTAGTTTGCTCAGCTGCTCACGGACGTTTCGCTCAGAAGCTGCTGAATGATTTGTTTTCAAACTACACCAGCGCTCTGCGGCCGGTGGAGGACACCGACTACATCATCAACGTCACACTGCAGATCACGCTGTCCCAGATCATCGACATGGTAAGCTGGCGCTGCAGACCCACAGTTTCCTCCAAACCCTCAGCTGAAGTGCTCATTGTCTCCACAGGATGAACGCAACCAGATCCTGACCACCTACTTGTGGGTCCGTCAGGTGTGGATGGATGCTTTCCTCAGCTGGAAGAAGGAGGACTATGACGGACTCGACACCATCCGCATACCCAGCAGCTTTGTTTGGAGGCCAGATATTGTCCTGTACAACAGGTGAGGGAAGCTCTCTGATCCATGAAGTCTTTCTCAACTCCTCTTCTGAGTCCGTCTTCTGCCTCACAGTGCAGACGATGAGTTCTCCAGCTCCATGGAGACCAACGTTGTGCTGCGTAACGATGGTCAGGTCATGTGGGACCAGCCAGCCATAACCAAGAGCTCGTGTTCTGTAGATGTTGCATTCTTTCCGTTTGATGTTCAGCAGTGTCATCTAACCTTTGGCTCCTGGACTCACAATGGCAACCAGATGGACCTGTTTAATGCTCTGGACAGTGCAGATCTGTCTGACTTTGTCCCCAACGTTGAGTGGGAGGTCAGAGGTCAATTTTACAGCACAATAGAAAGAACAAACCGAAGAACCCTTCTTGTCAGACACTTATTTTAATCTTCCTCTTCCTCAGGTTCTAGGCATGCCAGCCAAAAAGAACGTCATTCTGTACGGTTGTTGCTCTGATCCGTATCCGGACATCACCTTCACGCTCCACCTGAAGAGACGAGCCTCCTTCTACATCTTCAACCTCCTCATCCCCTGCATGATGATTTCCTTCCTGGCTCCGCTTGGCTTCTACCTGCCGGCGGACTCTGGTGAAAAAGTGTCCCTCGGTGTGACAGTGCTGCTGGCTCTCACCGTCTTTCAGCTGCTGGTGGCAGAGAGCATGCCGCCGTCCGAGAGCATCCCGCTCATCGGTGAGTTCCAGGCTTCTGTCCTGCTCTTGGTTGATGCTCATGGGTGAGAATCTTTGTGGATTCATCATTGAACAGATTGACAGACTGAACCAATGTATGTGCGCTATGTATTCTTCTGTTTCTGTTCCTTCATTTGCAGCTCAAGTTCTGGTTCAAATCCCTTTTGGGTTCTTTCTGTGTGGACTTTACATGTTCTGCTCAAGCATGTGTGGGTTTGATTCCTCCCTCAGTCAAAAAACAACGTCCATATGCTGATTGATGAGTCTAAATTGTCCCTTAGATATGCATTTGTAAGTGTGGTTGTATGTCTCCATGTGGCTCTGTAACAATACCATCCAGGATGCACCTGACAGTGGCTGGGACAGGCTCCAGCAACTGCATGACACTGAAAGGGATTAAGCAGGCTTGAAACATGAATAGTATATCTTCCAGACTTTGTACGAGTCGCTCACGGCTCAGAAGTGATTCCTACCATTGTGGGTTTTGTGAGGGTTCTGTGGTTCAGTTTGGGTTCTGTTTGGTCATGTTCTGAGTAGTCCTTGTGAGTCACCAGTTTCAGGTTCAAGATCCACAGCTGTTCTTATTTCAGTGAAATACCCTCAGCCAATGTAAGTGTCTGGTATTGCAGCATCTGCTCTGCTCTGTTCTGTCACCCCTTTGTTTCTCTCTGGGTTTGTCATGGTTCCATTCATTTATTTAACATTTTAAGTTTCTGTCACCAGCCTGCATTCTGGGTCCTCCACCACCACTCGCTGACAGTTATTTTGTGCCTTCTCTGTGTCAGCAGGCTGGCACCAAACCGCAGGAAAGTGGTTCTCAAAGACTCACTCCTAAGAAAAAACTGTTTTTAAACACAATTTAAACACAATGGTGGACTTATATGAACAAATAACGAGAACGAGTATTTCTTTAAAGAAAGAAGCGTGAATTGGGAGCAGACGAAAACAAAGCCATCTCATAAGCCCGAATCAATGACGTAAAAGCTACAATCAGTGGGACACAGGCTCCCTGCTCCATTCTGATGCATCCACTTGTAGACTAGATCATCTACGTCTTTCTTTTCCTTGTCTGAGCTGGGATGTACGACCAGATAGCTCCAATAGTCATCCATATCTTTGTTGAGTGTAAACAACTGGATGCCTGGAAGAAGGGGCTCACTTTGTGTCAACAGTTTCGCCCACAACTCAGAGGTGAATTTCTAATGAACTTCTGTCGTTCTGCATGAACTTTGTCCCAGAAAACGACTCAGGCTTTTAGATTCTGCCTAAAAACAGCAGAATCCTTAATAAAGACCACTGGGAACACTGTACAACAGATTGACATACTGTATGCTGCTTTGTAGAACTTAGGCACAAAACCTGCCAAGATAAAAAAGAATCTATAGTTAACATTTGTAACCTACAGTTCTCTTCTTCTCCTAACTAAACTTGAGCATTCAGAGGCTTATGCTTCCAAACATATAGAGAGGGTGAAAGTAAACGGTAGGTACAACTATTCAGCTTGGTCTAATGTATCCTACCATGTCTGTGTAGCATTTTGTGAGAAGATCAGGTTTGAACTGGTGCTTAATAATTAACTGAACTGAAAATGTCATCAGAGTTGTTTTGTTTCTTCCTCTCCCATCACTTTGCAGTTTGTTCAATTCTTCCTGATCTTCCACTCTGGTAGATTTAGTCCAGGTCAGATTCAGATTTATGGTCTGGTCCAGGTCTGTCCTGGTCTCATTCAGGTCAGATCTAGTTCAGATCCAGCTTTAGTCTTGATTTCATCCAGTATGGTTCTGGTCTGATGGTTCTCCTTGTTTACCTGAACTGTGGTTCCAAACGAGGGAATTATTTTCTCTTGAGAAGGAGGGTCTCTGTTCAGCTGCAGATGAACTCTGGAGTGGTTCACTTTAGCACGACTGTAGACAGATTGTCCATGGCCCAAAGGGAGCAGCAGAAATGACTGCACTCTCTGTCTCTGTGTGTTTGGAGAAGAAGAAAACCCTGCCACAGCCAGAATCTGGAGAAGAGCAGTTATGAAAGCGTTAGACATGCGTGTCTGCTGGTTAAACATTATTTTGCTGTTTTAGCCCAAACTAACAAATCTGTGTCATTTTCTGAGACATACAGTGAGTACGGAAAGAATTCCATTGAGTTTTATTTCTATAGCCCAATATCACAGCTACAGCCGTCTGATTGGACGGACATCAGTATTTAGCAGGAATATAAAGTCAAACATAAAAATGTACACAATAGCTGGTTGTTAAACAGATTAAGCTGAACAAACATCTCTGTCCTTAAACCCTCCTTCTCTGTGAGGAAAAACTCATTAAAAAAAACCCTGTCTCTTTTTGGGGAAAAAACTAAGAAACCTCAGAGTTTCCCACATGAAGGAGAGATCCTCAACCCCAGAGGACAGGTGATGTACTAGAACTATTAAAGAAAAGTGAGCTTAATTCATTCTATAACTACATGGTTGAATAACAAGTATATGTCTAATAAACAAACACGTCTAGATAAACAGCTACAAGTTAAGATAACAACAGCTAAATATTAAATAAAGAAAGACAAGTTTGAAAAGGGTAGCAGATGGGCTTCATCCAGATGGAAACAGCTGGGGTTGCTGGAAGAGCCAAAGGCGAGGTCACAGTCAAAAACAGGAGCGGAAGGAGCCAAAGGCGAGGTAACAGCCAAAGACAGGAGCGGGAAGAGCCAAAGGTGAGGTCACAACCAAAGACAGGAGCGGGAAGAGCCAAAGGTGAGGTCACAACCAAAGACAGGAGAGAGAAGAGCCAAAGGCGAGGTCACAGCCAAAGACAGGAGCGGGAGGAGCCAAAGGCGAGGTCACAGCCAAAGACAGGAGAGAGAAGAGCCAAAGGCGAGGTCACGACCAAAGACAGGAGAGAGAAGAGCCAAAGTCGAGGTCACGACCAAAGACAGGAGAGAGAAGAGCCAAAGGCGAGGTCACGACCAAAGACAGGAGCGAGAGGAGCCAAAGTCGAGGTCACGACCAAAGACAGGAGCACAGGCGATCCACCTGGAATCAGAAATCTCTCCCGCTTCCCAATAGGGGAGGGAAAGAGGGACAACATGTGAATCGCACTGCACCAAACAGAGGCATGATAAACAAAACAAAATAAAGCAATGGCAGAGGGCAGGTGATGTAATGAAGATTGCAGGTGGGGAGAGCGGGGGTGGGAGAAGGATACAGTCCCTGGTTAGGGTAGTGGGGGGGGGGGGGGGGGGGGGGGGGGCACAAACAGTGAGTAGAGCCAGTGTGGTAATCTTCATTACAGTAGGTGAGGTAGGGCAGCAGTAAGTTAACTATTCTGTCACAGCAGCAGCCTGCCTGCTGCCAATCAGCTGATTCTCTCCACCTGTGCCTGCTCCTATATATTTCTCCCTCTACCCTTCATTCTCTGCTGAATCGTTGCACTACAGGCTTCCAGAGAAACCTCCAGCAGTGCTCATACTCAGCTTTCAACCTGACTGCCGGCTATACTGCTCAGCCTAATCCAGACATCATACTGCCAGCAGCTACCGTTACCTTCTCCTTTTTGGAAACATTCCCAGACATCCCTGGTGATTTTGTGTTACAAGAACTGGTGACTAAGCCCCAGGATCCTGAGTTTTGCCACTGCCTCTTGGAGTCCATTTTCTTTCCCTATCGCCTCTACTTGGAGCCTTCCTTGCCGTACAGAGGACTCCTCTCCTCCTCTTCCCTGTCATTTCTCCTCACCTCAATCTGCCGTTGATCTCCAAGGCCTGGGGGGAAACATTTGAGTAAAGATTTTAATAAACCTAGTTTTCTTATACTCCTGAGTTTGTCGTATTTTGGGTCCCTGAAGCACATCCTGACATATTCTGATTCCTAGCTAGTCTGGCAATAATTCTGTACAAAGAGCAATGTTTTAAGTCTAACTTTTAATGTAGAAACTGTGTCAGTCTCTCTTACATGAGCTGGGAGTTTATTCCACAAAACAGGAGCTTGGTGGCTATTGGCTCTACCTCCAACTGTGTTTTTAGAGATTCTAGGAACCACAAGCAGTCCTGCATTTTGTGAGTGAAGTGTTCTGTTTGGTTGGTAAGGCTCTATGAGATCTTTAATATGGGATGGGTTCATACCATTCAAGGCCTTATAGGTTAGGAGGATTTTGAACTGGATTCTAGATTGAACTGGGAGCCAGTGAAGTGAAGCTAACACAGGAGTAATGTGTTCTCTTCTGCTGGTTCCTGCTAACAGTCTAGCTGCTGCATTTTGAACAAGCTGAAGACTTTTTAAAGAACTTTTAGGACACGCTAGCAAAGAGTTACAGTAATCCAGCCTAGACGTAACAAATGCATGGATGAGTTTTTCAGCATTGCTTCTAGATAATATGTTTCTGATCCTGGAGATATTGCGTAGATGAAAAAATGCAGTTTTACAAGCCTGTGATATGTGAGCCTTAAATGATAAATCCTGGTCAAATAAAACCCCCAGGTTTCTAACTGTGGGATTGGAGGCTATATTTACACCATCCAGGGAGACCATCTGAACAGGTAGAGCATCTCTGAGGTATTTTGGACCTAGTATAATGACCTCAGTTTTTCTGGGTTTAAGAGGAGGTAAGTAACTGCCATCCAGGTCTTGATGTCACTAATGCAGGCACTAAGTTTCTCTAAGCGGTCATTCTGGTCAGGTTTAATGGATAGATACAACTGTGTATCATCTGCACAACAATGACAATTAATCCCGTGTTTCCTGATTATATTCCCTAGAGGCAGCATGTAAAGCATAAACTGGATGGGTCCTAGAACTGAGCCTTGTGGGACTCCGTGGCTAACTCGACTATAATGGGAGGAATGTCCATTTACATGAACAAACTGGTACCTTTCAGATAAATAGGATTTAAACCATTGAAGGGCAGATCCTCTGATCCCTATGTCATGCTCTAGTCTCTGGAGTAAGATGCTGTGGTCTATAGTGTCAAAGGCTGCACTAAGATCTAACAGGACCAGAATAGAGATTAATCCCTTTTCTGTGGCCAGTAACAAGTCATTAGTGACTCTAACTAGTGCAGTTTCAGTGCTATGGTGAGGTCTGAACCCTGACTGGAAATCTTCAAAGAGGTTATTGTCCTGTAGGTGGCAGTATAGCTGTTTAACTACAACTCTTTCTAATATCTTTGAGATAAAGGGGAGATTTGATATTGGTCTATAGTTGGCCAGAATGCCAGGATCTAAACTGGGATTTTTCAGAAGAGGCTTAACAACTGCATGTTTAAAAGACTGTGGCACATAACCTGTTTCTATGGAAGTATTTATTATAGTTAAAATGAATTCATTAATGAGGGGGAACTTTCATTCAGATCCCCTTACATTTTTCACTCTTTGTTATATTGCAGCCATTTGCTAAAATCATTGAAGTTCATTTGTTTCCTCATTAATATACTCACATATTGAAAAGAACAGAATTTCTGACATTTTTTCAGTTTATTAAAAAAGAAAAACTGAAATATCTCATGGTTCTAAGTATTTAGACCCTTTGCTGTGACATTCATATATTGAACTCAGGTTCTGTCCATTTCTTCTGACCATCCTTGAGATGGTTCTACACCTTCATTTGAGTCCAGCTGTGTTTGATTCTACTGACTGGACTTGATCAGTAAAGCCACACATCTGTCTATATAAGACCTTCCAGCTCACAGTGATGTCAGAGGAAATGAGAATCATGAGGTCAAAGGAACTGCCTGAAGAGATCAGAGACAGAATTGTAGCAAAGCACAGATCTGGCCAAGGTTACAAAACAATATCTGCTGCACTTAAGGTTCCTAAGAGCACAGTGGCCTCCAGAATCCTTAAATGGAAGATGTTCAGGACGACCAGAACCCTTCCTAGAGCCGTCCGTCCAAACTGAGCTATCGGGGGAGAAGAGCCTTGGTGAGGGAAGAAGAACCCAAAGATCACTGTGGCTGAGCTCCAGAGATGCAGTCAGGAGAAATTTTGCAGAAAGTCAACCATCACTGCAGCCCTCCACCAGTTGGGGCTTTATGTCAGAGAAACCTCTCCTCAGTGCAAAACACATGAAAGCCTGAATGGAGTTTACTAAAAAACACCTGAAGGACTCCAAGATCGTGAGAAATAAGATTCTCTGCTCTGATGAGACCAAGATAGAACTTTTTGGTCTTAATTCTAAGTTGTATGTGTGGAGAAAAGCAGGTACAGCTCATCACCTGTTCAATACAGTCCCAACAGTGAAGCATGGTGGTGGCAGCATCATGCTGTGGGGGTGTTTTTCAGCTGCAGAGACAGGACGACTGGCTGCAATGGAGGGAAAGATGAATGCAGCACAAGTACAGGGATATCCTGGACCAAAACCTTCTCCAGAGAGTTCAGGACCTCAGACTGGACTGAAGGTTCACCTTCCAGCAAGACAATGACCCTAAACACACAGCTAAAATAACCAAGGAGTGTCTTCACAACAACTCTGTGACTGTTCTTGAATGTTCCAGCCAGAGCCCTGACTTAAACCCAATGGAGCATCTCTGGAGAGACCTGAAAATGACTGTTCACCAACGTTTACCATCCAACCTGACAGAACTGGAGAGGATCTGCAAGGAGGAATGACAGAGGATCCCAAATCCAGGAGTGAAAAACTTGTTGCATCTTTCCCAAAAAGACTCATGGCTGTATTAGATCAAAAGGTGCTGCTACTAAATACTGAGCAAAGGGTCTGAATACTTAGAACCATGTGATATTTCACTTTTTCTTTTGGAAGAAATCTGCAAAAATGTCAAAAATTCTATGTTTTTTATCAATATGAGGTGCTGTGTACATTAATGAGGAAAAAATGAACTGAAAGGATTTTAGCAAATGGCTGCAATAAAACAAAGATTGAAACATTTAAGGGGGTCTGAATACTTTCCGTACACACTGTATTTTCTGCATATGATAGGATTTAATCAGATAATCACCTCTGAGTTGTAGACGGAACTGTTGGTGTAGAGTAAGCCTGCAACTACTTCCCCATATCCATTTATTTACACTCTTTCTTGCCAGCTCACAGCCTTTTATACCCCCTTAACTAATAGTAGCAGTGCAACAAATATGGTGAGCAACATGGGAGCTGTCCAGCTGTACAGTTCTGATCCAGATTCCAGCTCAGACGAGGAAAACAAAGATGTTCATGGATCTATTTGCCTGTAAGAGGTTGCATGAGAATGGAGCGGAGCAGGGAGACGGTGGCCTGCTGATGTCGGTTCTTTGTTCCACCTACAACCTTTTCCTACGACATCTTTTGTCTACTCCAGATTTCCAGATTCCAGATTAAAATGCTGTTGTCATTTCAATTGTCTTAATATCAGGAGAAAAATGCCACAAAAACATGTTTAAAACACTGAAAGCACCATTTTCATTGTTTTAAAACGTCCCACTGATTTTTCACCATATGCTGATTTTCGGAACCAAACTGGGTCACTGGTATTCTGAACCTGAAGTTTCCGTCTTTCTTCAACAGGAAAGTACTACATCGCTACCATGACCATGGTCACTGCATCCACCGCCCTTACCATTTTCATCATGAACATACACCACTGTGGTCCTGAGGCCCGACCTGTCCCCCAGTGGGCTCAGCGCTTCGTCCTCAACTTCCTGGCTCGAATCTGCTTCATCCATGAGGCTGGAGACAGCTGCCTGTCCCGGGCCTCCTCCCGCAAACAGCCTTTGTCTCAGGAAGAGTTGGACGCTCCATCGGCTGGTGCCGGAACCACAGGAAGCAGCCAGGACAGGAATGGACAGGTATGGAGCGGAAAGGTGGAAGAGGACAGTGTGGGAGTGTCCCTGAGCACACAGCAGGACTTAACCAAACAGGTGGTCTGGAAGGAGGATCTGTTTGTGGCCATTGACCATTCTGCAGAGAGAGGAGCTGCTGGAGGCCATGAGGAGCAAGGAGAGGAGTCAAACAGTGCGAACGCAGGAGGAGGAGCAGCAGGAGAACATGTGGAGGAGAAGAGAGATGTTGAAGGTGGAGCTCAGCAGAACCGAAGAGAGATCCTGGTGAGAACCCATTGTGTGTGCCAGCACCAGCGGCTCCACAGCAACGTGGAGTTCATTGCTAGCTCGTACCAGGACCAGCGGGTCGCTCAGCTGCGCATTGCAGAGTGGAGGAAGGTTGCCAAGGTGATGGATCGCTTCTTCATGTGGCTCTTCTTCATCATGTTCTTCTTCATGAGCATCCTCATCCTGGGGAAATCCATCTGAGCAGGACTTATTTGGTTTGAGCTTTACTCCTCACACCTTTGCTGTGTTGTTCCAGAACCACTGTGTCTGAGGAGAAGGGCGGAGCCACAGCAGGCCACTGCCAGCCCCAGATGTTAGCATGCACACGTCTTAATCAAAGTGACATCCGTTTTTCAGGGTTTGGGGGGTCAGAAGAAAATGTTTTCGTTCCACTCGCATTAGTTTGACGTTTTTTAGCATAAACTCAAAAAGTGTCTTGGTTTTCATTTGGGTTCACTCTGGTGTCAGATTCATTCATTTGCACAGATGCTGATATAATCAAAGTTGTTTAACTTTTAATAGGAAGTTTGACATTTTGGATGTTGAAGTGGGATTTATCTAAACCAGATCTAACGTCATCAAAGTCTCAACCCACACGTCTCGTTTTCATCTCATTGATCGCAGGTTGCAGGTGAAAGCGTTTCTGGAAGAAACATTGAGTCTCTGCAAGACACCATTTAATGAGTTCTGAATTATTACTGATCAGAACTCCAGACCGTTGTGATCATGAAGATCATGGGTAATGACCACAACTTATCTCACACCTCTGCATGAGAAAAACGTTTTAAAAAAGG
Organism: Oryzias woworae; assembly: GCA_016861445.1. Lineage (NCBI taxonomy): Eukaryota > Metazoa > Chordata > Actinopteri > Beloniformes > Adrianichthyidae > Oryzias > Oryzias woworae. The sequence continues at coordinate 6,526,945 of BOLG01001664.1, forward strand.
AAACACAGACAGATGAAGTGAAAGTAAGAAAAGGAGGGTCCACATTTTCTTTCTTCTGTGGGTTTTTTTTGTCCAAATTAAAGACATTCAATGAAGAAAATGGAAGAAAACATGTTTATTTTCCAGCTGAATGTTAGAATACTGAGAAGACGAGTCTTCTTTATGATTCCTATGTGACATGTCTGCAGTGAAGAATAAAAACCAACCTGTGGACATTTCATGATTTTAGTCCTCATTTTTAATGTGTCTGCAGATGAAGTTCCTTATTTGTGTAAAATGTTGTTCCCCTGAAAAGGAATGACTAGATGATAATATGCATGAAGGTAGAGGCTGCTCCAATGTGTCTGCAGATCTCATGCTCTGATCTTCCCTCACATTCTTGAACATGACCCCAGGAGACTTAAACGTTTCCCCCTTAAACAGAATGTCTTCACTCACCAATACAGGAAACACATCCTTGCATTAGCATCCTTCCGCTAATGCAGAAGGTGTAGTGAAAGCCGTTCATTCTAAAGTGGCATGGCCGAAAGGCTCAGCACCTTAGAGCCCGAAGATCATCTCTGGTTTAAGGACTGCAACAGTCACCAGAGACCTCATGGCCACAGCTCCAAACAGCTGCAGCAGTGATAGAGGTGCAGCACGCAGTCCACTTGAACTTCATGTTTCCAGTCATTCTTGGTACCCGAAGCTTGGGAGTTGAAGACATCCCAGACAGAAGGTTAAGACAAAGCTCCCCAGCCAACCTTCACAGTACGTTTGGCTTTGTAAAGTGATGTGACATCACTGTAGATATAGAACTACAAAGAGATAAATAAAACTACAAGTAATGTTGTGTCATGCCATATAATCCTGGGGTATTTTTGGATCAAAACAGTTTCAACTTCAGTCAGTTCAGTTCTGCTGTGTTGAACACTGGAAAAACAGGGATCTACAGTAGGAAGACTTTTTCCATGTGTGTTTGCTCATCCTCTGCTTTAGTCATCAATCTTCAATTGAAAGTAAATGACAGCTGGATCCTTTCCAGTAAAGCGTTGACCTGCAGGAGCTGCAGTTTTCTAAATGAACAGCAGATGGCGCCAGATAGCTGCAGGAGTTTGAACCTGTGACGGGCTCATTTATTTACAGTTTGACTCCATTGGTTACATTTCTTGAACCTGAAATGACATTCAAAAAAATGAAAAGATAATTTGACCAAACACATTTACACTTCTGCACAACAGTTCAGCTTACCAGAAAAAGCTCATTTCTTTCCAAAAGTCATCAGACAACCTTCAAAAGCAGATTCTTTTGCAGGTAAAGAGTCAAACCAATAGTAATCAGTAATGTGAACATCTTAACCATCTCCTGTACTGCAACATCGCTTAACCAGGGACCTCTTATTCCACCACCACTCGTCAACGCCTTCTGCTGCTCCTCTTCCCCCTTTTCCAATAGGAAGGTGGCCTTGCTCATTTTGTTGCTGAGGTACCTCCATGTTCATACCACAAGTGGTACTGGCTCTGGCCTATTTCTACATATTTGCTAGCATTCACAGTCATAAGCAGCACCTGTGAGGTAACAGAGCTCACAGGCTGATACGAGATGTGGAAAACTCTTTAATCAGGGAAGTTTTCCTTTTTTCTGAGCGTCAATATTTGTCTTGAATTAATACATGCTCCAAGAACTGCATGTATGTTGTTCATAGCATTTTCTTGACTAATTTTGAAAATTGAACCAATGATTGTGCATATGACGGCTTCCACACTGAAATCTTGCTGACGTGTTTAGAAGACAATGACCATTAGACTGAGAACTGGCTGATCAGGTTAGAGCTACAAGATTCAAGTCATTGTAAAATGTGCTAAACGTGGGTTAACTGTGCTAACTCTATGGTATTTGTTCAAAACCATTTGCAAAGTTCAGCGACACACTTGAGACATGCATGAAGACAATTGAGATTGGATGAGAGAAATGACATTCTGTTGTGAACAAGTACAAGTTTTGGCCATGTAGTTTTGAGAATGTCATTTCAGTTACAAGTAAAGAGCCACACCAATGGAGAAAAACTGTAAGAAAGAAACTCAAAGCAAACATAAAGGAAAGTGCAGCTGGAGGTCTAAAGATCTCTGTTTTGTGCTCTCTCATGAACCGGGTTCTGACAGTCAATCAAAGCATATGTGTGGGACCACAGAGGACCACATGTCCTGATGTCCTGAATGTGATTGTTAGGTCCTGAAATGAGGGATATGGGATATTAGTATTCAGGCAGTTTTCGGACAGCTAAGGGGTCCTGAAATATGTTTTTTGTGTGTGTGAGCGCTAGGAGGAGTAGAGAGAGGGTGAGGAAAACACGTGGGATGGTGAAAGTCGCAACAGATTGTAAATGAAAGACGAATTAAAGAAGTTTCTGAAAAATGCATGTACGCCTGAATTATTATACTCTATTATTATTATTATTATTATTATACTCTCTTATTTATTATAAGAGAGTGCAACACATAGATAACACACGCACATGTCCGGAATCAAATTCAAATGTTTAATAAATCTGTTTGTGTTCTGCAAACATGGTGTTAGAGACACGTTGCTCATTGTTTGAAGGTTTATGCGTGTAGTGAGGAAGCACACAATGAGAGCGGCTCAGCTCAGCATCAAAAGAAAACGGGAACATTTCAGCAAGCGTTCCAAGAGAAAATGTCACGAATGACCTCAATCCAACAGAAGAACATCCATGAGCAGACACATTCTGATTTTACTAGATTACACTCCTTCTGTTTGGTGTTGCAGAGGGTCATGTGTTTGAGTGGAAACGTTCTAGCAGACCTAGACTCTTAGTAACCTGTTTCCGTCCACATTACTGCAATTTAGCCAAACCATCCTGATGCCATAATAACAGTGTAGATAAGTGACCTTCAGATTACATACTGTCAATTTGAGTAAAATCATTATAATTCTATTACAAACAAAAGCTAAACCATGTACTTATCAACAACAGTTTTACTCCTCTTCTTTTGAAGAAGATCCATGGTCTTTTCTTTCCTAAATGGCTCTGTTTATCTGAGCATTTCATCAGATTCCTGTTTTTGTTGACAATGGAGGTGAGAGCTACTGCAGCACCTTTCTTTGTGCTTTTATTCTTAGATGAGTTTTAATCATTGACTACATCTGGGAACTGACCTTGGTGAGTGTGAAGATCATAGTCATAAATAGGTAGATGGTATAGGTGGACCGTCGCCGCCTATTGGAGGTGATGTCTTGACGTGTCGCCATCTTGAAGAGGTCTAAGTGTGATTATTTATAATGAGGAAAGCGTATTTATAACAAAAAAACAACTTGTATTATGTTTTTAACATAATCTGACATATGGCATGGCATGTTAATAAAAAAAGAATTAATTTAATAAGCAAGCTAAGTTTGACAGTTCATTTGAATTATTCCTAGTTGTTATTTTCTCTCTTTTTCTGTGGTGCTGGGAACCAAAAACCCTTAGACGTGTTCTGTCATCTTAAGAAAATGAATAAATACATTTTAATGAAAAAACAAGAATAACTAAAACACACTGTTAGGATTAACAAATCTAACTGAGAAAAATATTATTAAAAGAACTTGTTACAAAATCAGACATTTGGTAAGCAATCTATTGAAATAATGTTTTTTAATAAACAAAAATAATTTCTCCCTCAACTTTTTAAAACATGGCCTGATAATGAGTCAAACATATAGATAAGTAAGAGCATGTTCTCCAGCATAACAAAGACATGCTGACATTTCCAGATGTAACTAAGCTAAAACATTTAGATGAGAACAAACTACCACCACAAAAACTCTGAAAACTAACAGCTTCCTGCATGTGATGCACTCTGAACCTCCAGGGTCGTCATGAGCTGCAGCCTTATCTTACGGAAGACAGAAACATTGGGGTTGTTCATCCTGAACTCTATGATCTGCTTCCTGATTAAAAACACCAAACAAAACGATTGACACATGGCGTCCACAGTTCTGCTGCATCACACGTTCTGCTGCTCTGACCGCTTTCACTGTCCCCTCTGAGATGACCAGCCCACCGTTGTTCTTCAGGTGAAGCAGATGGTTGCTCTGATCCAAGGATGAGGGCACACCTCACAGGACAGTTTCTTAAGGATTTTTCTGACAACAAATCCAGGACATGTCTACAAGAGCACCAAAGCAGGCGGGCAGGAAGCTGTGGTCACATGAGTGCATGCGAATGGAGATCTTCCTCTGACATCACAGCGCAGTGCATGTCTGCAGCTGACAGGGAGACAGTCTCATCTTGTGCTGCATGTGTCCTGATCCACTTAGAGAAATGCCACAGCCAACCATCACTGGGTGGTAAATACCCTGGAACTGCCCTGCAGGGGGGTTGTTATTCCAGCCTCCTTAAAACAGATACATAAACCCAAACACATTTACTCACATTACATCATATTTCTACTGCTGATTTCTGTTTAGACTGTATTTTTACATATGCAAATTCATGTTGGCCACATGTAATATGAAGTGTTGGGTAAGTTACTTCTGAAAAGTAATAGATTACTTTACTTAGTTACTGGATCAAATTTGTAATTAAATTACTTTACTCATTACCTATTTCAAAAAGTGATTTACTACCCGTTACTTTACTTTTATCCAGTCATATACAAACTTTTAAGGGAAGAACAGCTTCACACAAACAAGATCCTCTTGTCTTTCATTTAACAGAGCTCCTTAAGACATAACCTGGCTGAATTAGAATTCAGTCTTTTGTGCGCAGTTCTGCACTGCTGTGAGTCTACCAAACTATGCACACCCCACCCCACGGAGCATATTGAGTATGAGAAGCACTTTTTATAAATAAAGTTTGATTTGATTGACAGAAGATCAGTGACATGCAGGTCAGTGCAGTGGTCCAGTCCTGTTTTTATCACTTGAGGTTTATTAGCAAAGTCCAGCCATATCTTCTTCTTCATGCTTTGGAACAAGCGATCCATGCATTAATCTTTTCCAAACTGGACCACTGCAACTCTTTGTTCATGGGTATTGACCAGTCTCTGGTCCACCGTCTGCAGCTGGTCCAAAATTCAGCTGCCCGCCTGCTAACGGGGACCAGACGGTTTGAGCACGTCACTCCTATACTACACTCTCTTCACTGGCTGCCTGTGTCTTTTAGAATTGTTTTTAAGATTCTACTTTTCTTTTTTAAATGTTTGAATGGTCTGGCACCTCAATATCTTTCTGAACTTTTACATTTTTATCGGCCACATCGAGTCCTAAGATCTGAAGGTCAAATGCTTTAAACAGTTCCCAGGACTCGGCTCGTGACTTCAGGTGACAGAGGCTTTTCAGTAGCCGCTCCTAAACTCTGGAATGCACTCCCCCTTTCCGTGAGGTTTGCAGATCAGTCAGTGACTTCAAGTCACTTTTAAAAACACATCTTTTTTAATCAGGCTTTTAACTCCAGTGAGAAGGTTAAGGGGGCCAGCCCGTTGTGTTTTGTTTCTTTCCTTTGAATGTCTTCTTGTTTTTACTACTTCTTTTTGAGTTAGAAGAACGATCTGTTGAAATCTCTGCTGGACTTGCATCAACAGCATCAACAGCATCAACACCATCAGCAGCATCATCGGCAGCATCAGCAGCATCAACGGCATCATCGGCATCATCAGCGGCATCAACGGCATCAGGGGCATCAACGGCATCATCGGCGGGATCAACAGCATTAGGGGCATCAACGGTGGCATCGCCGGCATCAACGGCATCATCGGCATCATCGGCATCAACGGCATCATCAGCGGCATCATCAGCGGCATCAACGGCATCAACGGCATCATTGGCATCAGCGGCATCAGCGGCATCAGCGGCATCAACGGCAGAATCAGCGGAATCAGCGGCAACAACGGGATCATCGGCAGCATCAGCGGCATCAACTGTGGTATTATCGGCATCATCGGCGGAATCAGCGGCATCAATGGCATCATTGGCATCAGCGGCATCATCGGCGGAATCGGCGGCATCAACGGCATCAGCGGCAACAACGGCATCAACGGGATCATCGGCAGCATCGGCGGCATCAACGGCATCAGGGGCATCATTGGCGGCATCGGCGGCAACATCGGCAGCATCAGCAGCATCAGGGGCATCAACGGCATCATTGGTGGCATCAGCGTCATCAGCGGCATCAACGGCATCGGCGGCAACATCGGTGGCATCAGGTGCGGTATCGGCGTCATCCGTGGCATTGGCGGCAGCATCAACGGCATCAGCGGCATCAGCAGCATCAACTGAATCAGCGGCATCAGCGGTGGCATCAACGGCATCATCGGTGGCATCAGCGGCATCAACGGCATCAATGGCATCAGCGGCATCAACAGCATCAGCGGCGGCATCGGTGGCATCAACGGCGGCATCAGCGGCGGTATCGGCGTCATCTGTGGCATTGGCGGCATCAACTGCATCAACGGCATCATCGGCATCATCGGTGGCATCATTGGCATCAGCGGCATCATCTGCGGCATCATCGGTGGCATCAACGGCATCAGCGGCATCAACAGGATCATCATCGGCATCAACGGCATCAAACGGCATCATCGGCATCATCGGCGGCATCAACGGCATCAGCAGCATAAACGGCATCATCGGTGGCATCAACAGCATCATCGGCGGCATCATCTGTGGCATCGGCGGCATCAACGGCATCATCTGTGGCATCCGCGGCATCAACGGCATCATCATCTGCATCAACGGCATCATCGGCGGCATCTGCGGCATCATCGGCGGCATCAACAGCATCAACGGCATTAACGGCATCATCAGCTGAATCAACGGCATCATCGGCGGCATCTGCGGCATCATCGGCGGCTTCGGTGGCGGCATCAACAGCATCAGCAGCATCATCGGCGGCATCAACGGCATCAACAGCATGATCGGCGGCATCATCTGTGGCATCGGCGGCATCAACGGCATCATCTGTGGCATCCGCGGCATCAACGGCATCATCATCTGCATCAACGGCATCTGCGGCATCATCGGCGGCATCAACAGCATCAACGGCATTAACGGCATCATCAGCTGAATCAACGGCATCATCGGCGGCATCTGCGGCATCATCGGCGGCTTCGGTGGCGGCATCAACAGCATCAGCAGCATCATCTGCGGCATCAACGGCATCAACAGCATCATCGGCGGCATCATCTGTGGCATCGGCGGCATCAACGGCATCATCTGTGGCATCCGCGGCATCAACGGCATCATCATCTGCATCAACGGCATCATCGGCGGCATCTGCGGCATCAACAGCATCAACGGCATTAACGGCATCATCAGCGGAATCAACGGCATCATCGACGGCATCTGCGGCATCATCGGCGGCTTCGGTGGCGGCATCAACAGCATCAGCAGCATCATCGGCGGCATCAACGGCATCAGCAGCATCATCGGCGGCATCTGCAGCATCATCGGCGGCATCGGCGGCATCAACGGCATCATTGGCATCATTGGCGGCATCAGGGGCATCATCGGCGGCATCAACGGCATCATCGGCGGGATCAACGGCATTAGGGGCATCAACGGCGGCATCAGCGACATCAACGGCATCATCGGCATCAACGGCATCATCGGCATCATTGGCGGCATCGGCGGCATCAACGGCATTAATGGCATCATCAGCTGCATCATCTGCCTCATCGGTGGCATCAACGGCATCATCGGTGGCATCAACTGCATCATCGGCATCATCGGTGGCATCATTGGCATCATCTGCGGCATCATCGGTGGCATCAACAGCATCAGCGGCATCAACAGCATCATCATCGGCATTAATGGCATCATCGGCATCATCGGCGGCATCTGAGGCATCAACGGCATCAGCAGCATAAACAGCATCATCGGTGGCATCAACAGCATGATCGGCGGCATCATCTGTGGCATCGGCGGCATCAATGGCATCATCTGTGGCATCCGCGGCATCAACGGCATCATCATCTGCATCAACGGCATCATCGGCGGCATCTGCGGCATCATCGGCGGCATCAACGGCATCAGCGGCATCAACAGGATCATCATCGGCATCAACGGCATCAACGGCATCATCGGCATCATCGGCGGCATCAACGGCATCAGCAGCATAAACGGCATCATCGGTGGCATCAACAGCATCATCGGCGGCATCATCTGTGGCATCGGCGGCATCAACGGCATCATCTGTGGCATCCGCGGCATCAACGGCATCATCATCTGCATCATCATCTGCATCAACGGCATCATCGGCGGCATCTGCGGCATCATCGGCGGCATCAACAGCATCAACGGCATTAACGGCATCATCAGCTGAATCAACGGCATCATCGGCGGCATCTGCGGCATCATCGGCGGCTTCGGTGGCGGCATCAACAGCATCAGCAGCATCATCGGCGGCATCAACGGCATCAACAGCATGATCGGCGGCATCATCTGTGGCATCGGCGGCATCAACGGCATCATCTGTGGCATCCGCGGCATCAACGGCATCATCATCTGCATCAACGGCATCATCGGCGGCATCTGCGGCATCATCGGCGGCATCAACAGCATCAACGGCATTAACGGCATCATCAGCTGAATCAACGGCATCATCGGCGGCATCTGCGGCATCATCGGAGGCTTCGGTGGCGGCATCAACAGCATCAGCAGCATCATCTGCGGCATCAACGGCATCAACAGCATCATCGGCGGCATCATCTGTGGCATCGGCGGCATCAACGGCATCATCTGTGGCATCCGCGGCATCAACGGCATCATCATCTGCATCAACGGCATCATCGGCGGCATCTGCGGCATCATCGGCGGCATCAACAGCATCAACGGCATTAACGGCATCATCAGCGGAATCAACGGCATCATCGACGGCATCTGCGGCATCATCGGCGGCTTCGGTGGCGGCATCAACAGCATCAGCAGCATCATCGGCGGCATCAACGGCATCAGCAGCATCAGCAGCATCATCGGCGGCATCTGCAGCATCATCGGCGGCATCGGCGGCATCAACGGCATCATTGGCATCATTGGCGGCATCAGGGGCATCATCGGCGGCATCAACGGCATCATCGGCGGGATCAACGGCATTAGGGGCATCAACGGCGGCATCAGCGACATCAACGGCATCATCGGCATCAACGGCATCATCTGCATCATTGGCGGCATCGGCGGCATCAACGGCATTAATGGCATCATCAGCTGCATCATCTGCCTCATCGGTGGCATCAACGGCATCATCGGTGGCATCAACTGCATCATCGGCATCATCGGTGGCATCATTGGCATCATCTGCGGCATCATCGGTGGCATCAACAGTATCAGCGGCATCAACAGCATCATCATCGGCATTAATGGCATCATCTGCATCATCGGCGGCATCTGCGGCATCAACGGCATCAGCAGCATAAACAGCATCATCGGTGGCATCAACAGCATGATCGGCGGCATCATCTGTGGCATCGGCGGCATCAACGGCATCATCTGTGGCATCCGCGGCATCAACGGCATCATCATCTGCATCAACGGCATCATCGGCGGCATCTGCGGCATCATCGGCGGCATCAACAGCATCAACGGCATTAACGGCATCATCAGCGGAATCAACGGCATCATCGGCGGCATCTGCGGCATCATCGGCGGCTTCGGTGGCGGCATCAACAGCATCAGCAGCATCATCATCGGCATCAACGGCATCATCGGCATCATTGGCGGCATCGGCGGTATCAGCGGCATCAGCGGCATCAGCGGCATCAACGGCATTAATGGCATCATCAGCTGCATCATCTGCCTCATCGGTGGCATCAACGGCATCATCGGTGGCATCAGTGGCATCAACAGCATCAGCGGCGGCATCGGTGGCATCAACGGCGGCATCAGCGGCGGTATCGGCGTCATCTGTGGCATTGGCGGCATAATCGGCGGCATCAACTGCATCAACTGCATCAACGGCATCATCGGCATCATCTGTGGCATCATTGGCATCAGCGGCATCATCTGCGGCATCAGCGGCATCATCGGTGGCATCAACGGCATCAACGGCATCATCTGCATCATCGGCGGCATCTGCGGCATCAACGGCATCAGCAGCATAAACAGCATCATCGGTGGCATCAACAGCATCATCGGCGGCATCATCTGTGGCATCGGCGGCATCAACGGCATCATCTGTGGCATCCGCTGCATCAACGGCATCATCATCTGCATCAACGGCATCATCGGCAGCATCTGCGGCATCATCGGCGGCATCAACAGCATCAACGGCATTAACGGCATCATCAGCGGAATCATAGAGGCAAAACAGGAGCTTGCTTGAGGATGGAAACTGCACATGAACTCGACAAAACCAGAGTTATGAGGACAAGGCAGAGATGTGGTTGGGGACATAGCCATGAATCATGCTGGAATGAGTAAAAGAGAGACAGAGTCAGAGGACATTATATGCTGCAGAACAAAGGTGAGCTGAATGAGCCTGATTATAATAAGGGACGGCAGGTACACATGACAGTTTATCTTATTTACAACGCATGGGAGATACAAATAATGTTTACAGATCAGGTTGATTTATTTCAAAGAATTCTACAAAAACATCAGTGATCACGTCTCCATGTTTGGGTTCATAAGAACATTTAGTTTCCAGTGAGTTTCTCTCCTGCTGCTGTAGCTGATTGATGGTCATTTCTGCGGTGTTTCTGTTTCTCTCTGACCGAGTTCAAATGCTTCCTGTCGCGCATTAACATGAGAGGGCAAAAATAAAATCAAGAATAAAATGAGGGGACCTTTTTTATTGTTGTTTCAATGAAAATAAGAAAAACATCCTAAAGTTCAGAAGTTCTGAGCAGACTGCTTTCCCATCCAGCAGCGGTCCTCTGTCTGGCTGTGAGCTACTCTCCTGGGATCCGGCATAGTGAGCGTGTTCACTACAACTTCATTGACAAGGCTAGTTTATTTGTTTTGCACATTTCATGTACACAGACAATTCAAAGTGATTGACATAAAACATGAAAGAAAGAAAACAATCAAAAGAACAATCAAAGGTGTGATCATTAAAATAAGATTCAAAGAAAGTTAAAAAGAAGTGAATTTAAATCAAGTATAGATAAACCGTGCAGATTTAAACTTTTGAATCCAAATGAATCAAATGCAGCTGAGAACAGGTGAGTCTTTAACCTGGATTTAAATACTTTGAGTGTTTCAGCTGATCTAAGGCTTTCTGGAAGTCTGTTCCAGATCTGTGGAGCATAGAACCTGAATGCAGATTGAAGAAATGAAGTCTAAATAAACAAATACTTATGTGTGTGTCATAATAATTCAGTTTTAACATGTATGAAAATTTAGTGTTAAAAGTGATAAACTTGGTAGACATTGAATACTTAAACAAAAGGGTTTTTCATGGTTTAAACTTTGCAGACATTTTTATGATTTTGTTAATGAATGATAGGATAGTTTCTCACAGCATACAAGGTTAGTTCATATAGGGCAGGCATGTCAAACTCAGTTTGGCACTGGGGCCGGATCCAGACTTTCTGTTCTCAGGTGGGCCGGATCAGCAAAAGAATGTCAACTCCAACAATTTAGCTTTGTTTTTCAGTACAATGCTTTATCATTCAGCCTACATTTGTAGCCTACCGTACATATTATAATCACGGATGACAAGGGATCTTTTCTAAGCACAACACATTTATTCACAAACAATGGAGAAAAAAATGATTTTCATGTTTGGCATTGAATGTGTTAACAACAGGTTTATTTTAACAGTTGAGTGAATGCAGTTTTACACCTGAACCAACTCACCACACTAAACAAATTCAAGTGGGAGCTATGAAAAAAAATGTTTCGCCTTAATTGTCATACTGCTTTGAAATAATAATAAATAAAAATATATAATAAATAAAAAATGCAAAATAAAAGTTTTAACAGTGCATGGGCAATAAGATTAGACTACATCAGCTCAAACTACTAGGCTGGGCCTACTGAAGCTGAGAATATACTGCACAATATTAATTGTCTTTAATATGAAACCAGATTAATCTTATTTTTAATGATCTGTATTCATGAGTGCAAACAAATGTCGTGTCATCACACTTTTTTCTCTCTCTCACTGCACTCCTGCAGTCTACTTGCTGCTGCTGGCTCCTGAAACTTGGCATCTTTTTGCCTTTACAAGTGCGTCGATATCAGGTGTCAAATCCTGAGTAGCAGCACATTTAACAATGTCATTCAAGTGTTCATTTGTTAACCTTGAGCGCTGCTTTGTTTTATTATTGTTCATCACGGAGAACACCTGTTCACAAAGATAAGTAGTCCCAAACATGGAGGGAACCTTTGCAGCCATGGCTGTTAATTTGGGGTAACCTGGCACAAAATACTGATAAAACTTATCCAATCCCACGGACCCAAAGTTATCCTTCATGGCGGCATCGCACTGCAAGTCAATAAGCTCGAGCTGAATGTCAGCTGGCACATCAGAAGGCTTCACTGTAAATGGCGAGCGAAAAAAGCCAAATTTGTTCTCAAGTTCACTGAAAACCTGAAACCTCCGCTCAAACTCTCGCAGCAAATCTGTTATGTTGTCTTTATATTTATCCAAATCGGGACGATCCGGTGCCTTCGGACGCACAGCTGTGAGACATGAGAAGTGCGTAGTGTCACCGCAGTGACAGTTTCATCTTGAACGCACTTATGCTGTCGTAATATTGAGTGACAACTCTGTTACGGCCCTGCAATGTAGTGTTAAGTGTATTCAAGTGTTGCATAATATCAACCATGAAGGCAAGATCCTGCACCCATTCCTTGCATTGAAGTTCCTTTACTGGGCGTCTCTTCTTCTCCATGAACTGTCCAATTTCGCCTCGTAGCTCAAAGAAGCGCTTGAGTACTGCACCTCTGCTTAACCAGCGCACGTCAGTGTGGTATGGTAGGCCAGCATGAATGTCATGTTCACTGAGAAATGAGTCAAACTGGCGGTGATTTAGACCGCGAGCTCTGATGAAATTGACAGTTTTCACAACCACGCTCATAAAATGGTCCATTTGCAGTGTTTTGCAACATAACGCCTCCTGGTGCAAAATACAGTGAAATGCCCAAAACTCCTGTCCTCCATTTGCGGTCTGTACTTTGTCACAGAATTTTGTGGCAACGCCTGCCTTTCTCCCCACCATTGATGGCGCACCGTCGGTCGCCAGGCTCACAGCACGGGACCAGTCCGCCTCCAACGAGAGCGCTGAAAATGTCATCTGCTGTTGCGGTGTCATTCATGGGCACCAATTCAAGCAGCTCCTCGGTGATGGTCAAAGTTTCATCAACACCTCTAATGAATATGGCCAGTTGAGCAATATCTGTGACATCGGGGCTCTCATCTATTGCAATTGAAAATGCGATAAATGATTTGATTTTCTCTTTCAATTGGCTGCTCAAGTCACTTGAGAGTTCTGTCACCCGATCTGCGACAGTGTTCCTCGTTAGACTAATATTGGCAAAGGCAGGTCTCTTTTCAGGACACACGACTTCTGCAGCCTTCAGCATGCATGTTTTTACAAACTCCCCATCAGCAAATAGCTTTGATGCCTGCACCAGCTCGTTGGCAATAATGTAGCTGGCTCTTACAGCCCCATCAGCGATATCGCTGCTGCGCGTAAAAGCAGACTGCTGTTTCTTCAGACCAGCGACCAATTTGTTTATCTCGTCTTTTCTTATTTGTCCTTTCAAGTGGTCATACTTGTCTTTATGATGAGTCTCGTAGTGGCGCCGAATATTAAACTCTTTGAACACTGCAACTTGCTGATTACAAACCAAGCACACTGGTTTTGCATTCACTTCTGTGAATAAATAATTCTCAGTCCATTTTTCCTGGAAAACCCTGCACTCCGTGTCCACTTTTCTTTTTTTTGACAGTGCCATTTTGGGAAGGGTGTGTTGACCGATAACAGTGCTGCATGCTGGACGTGAGCTCTTTTAGACATTTACTGCCCTCTAGCAGCCGGAGGGAGCATTTGGTTTGTATTTATTTTAAAAAATCATAACTTTTGATAGAAATGAGCTAGTGACTCGCTTCTTTTTTTGACATACTCAGAAATTTATGACCGGCCGGATTAAATCATCCAGCAGGCCGGGTCCGGCCGTATGTTTGACATGCCTGATATAGGGAGAACGCTGCAGGGAGTGTGGAGGCTGCAGCTCCATCCTCTTTCCTGATGTAATGTATACAATGTGGGAACAGCAGATGTTGAAGACAAAGAAAAAAAAAGGAGTAAAAGACAAGTTGAGGAAACTTAAGAAAGTGAACTTAGGACAGAGTAAGGAAACAGTGAAAGGAGGTTGGCATGGCTTGACTAAGTTTTTACAGTTTTAACAGTGAAGAATCTGAGGAAGAAAATTAAATATAAAAAAAGAAAATGGGGAACTAGACAAAAAATGCCGAAGAAAATGGATAAAGCACAGGAAGCAGGAAGAGTTGACATGTGTCGGAGATTGATTCAAAGAGTCAGAGCAGCACAAAAAGATATTCAGAACAGCAAAAGAGAGAGTACAGAAAGAAAAAAAAAAGGCTGCATGAGAGGTTGCAAAGCTCGTGTCCGAGCATTCCTTCTGGGAACGCGCGGACAGTGGGTGTGTCTACCAGAGGAGGAGAGAGAGTGAAACGTCAGACAGAGATAAATATTTCATTGATCAATTGGTCATTGGTTTGATTTTGACTGCTACCCTAGGAAAAAGAGGAGGGTCGCCGAGCCCATCCTCAGGGGGGGCAGGCTGCTGTGTCACCACAGACACACACACATACAGGAGGGGCCGCCGCACTTCTCTCTAGCTACGGTTGATAATCACACACACACACCTAGTGCAGAGGGAGGGGTGGCGAGCAGACGTAGAGCAGAGAATGACAGCTCAGGACATATGCACACTGATGAGAAGGGAAACGCAGGAGGAATGGATTTGCCACCGCTCATTGCACGTGAACTTAGTTAAAACAAGAAAGAGAGAAAAAAGAGATCAAAGACTAGAAAGAGTTTTGCAAAAAGGTTACAAGGAGAACAGGAATGGAGGCCCTGGAAGAGTAGGACACACAGTGGCTCAAAAAGTGAATCTGCAGATGCTTGGTCAGTACAGGGAAACACAGCTCTTTTACAGGCAGGATTACACTGTAAAGTTAAGAAAACCACAAAAGAGAAACGCAGAGCAGGATCACATCCCATCCCACGATACTCATATACTTTAAGATCACACATACCACACAAATGCCAAAGAGGGAAACACGGGGTAACAGATTACAGGGGTATGAACTCTGAGGATTCGTGATTTGCGGGTCCTGATTGACCAACTTGCTAGGATGTGCCTGGGAGGACAGGCCTGGCTGAATAAATACACTCAGCCATGGCAGGACAACAGCTGGCTTTGGGGGACATAAGACAGTCAATGGGATCCTGCTGTTCCTCACATGAGGCTGCACAGATTAAGGCTGTGGCTGGGACCTCTGCGTATCCTAATGGTACGCCGTTAAGACAGGTGGGCCCTCATCTTTATGATGCTATTCAGGAATTCCTCCCCAGACCTTTGAATGCAGCACCTTAAGTGTTGCCATGGAAACCAAGTTCGGACCCAGTGACACATTATTCAAATTACACGAACCTTTGGACATCTCAAACAGGTAAACATCCCTCCAAATCCCCAGAAACAGAATTCATTTTTAGAACAGCTTTGCTGGTGGGACTTCCTGGGCCTGTAAAGGACAAACTCGAGCAAAACCCAGATCTGCTTCTGAGGCCACAAGACAGATTTCAGAGGCATGTTACTCATGCTCTGAAGAAACACGTTGATAATGAGCAGAAAGATGAAAAACAGTTGAAGGTTCTGGAATACAGCTATTAAAATTACAACTGGCTAAAGCCCGAACAGATACAACACAAATGAAGAAGGATGATTAAAAAAAAAAAGGAAGAGCAGGGAGTTAGGGAGCAGAGTGTGATGTGGCAGGGACCAATGCGTGTGTTGGTGCTAGGGGGAGTAGAAGAGGCTGATATGCTGGGGGGAGAGGTGGATTCTGGTCTGTCCCACCACCTAATGATGGTTGCTTCAACTGTGGAGCCATGGATCACTGGGTGAAGGAGTGTCCTCATGCAAACTGGAACTCCGCTCAGGCCCCACCCCTATGAGAGGGCGTGGTGGTGGCTTTAGAGGTGGCAACCCCAGACCATGGCAGCAACATCATCCTGGTTCTTTTCAAGCTGGTCTATACTACAGTGGCAAACACAGCCTTTCATCACATCTTTGCAGGCGTGTGTGGCTGGACAGACACTCAGACATTCTTACATCCACTCACCTGGGATGCAAGTGAACTTACTGGGCAGAGACCTTTTGCAAAAGACCAATGTGACTATTCTGAGTGGACCCGAGGGATTACACATCAGGTTCCCTAATGGACATGAGATGAACTGTTCAACTGGAATATATACACATGGACAATGGTTGGTTCAACCTTTACAACCGCTTCCTGAGCCTTCAGCTGACATATATTGGGCTCTTTTGGAACCTGAAATGCAAACAAAACAGACTGGGGTTCATTCTGTCTTCCAGGCGTGGAAGCCTTAGATACGATCTCTGGCTCCATACCGTCCGCCCATTGACCCTCTACATTGTACTCTGTATTATGATAGAGAAGGTGATGAAGTGTACAGGGAACTGTTTAGTGAAATTGAGGAGTCTGAATGGCATGTTATGTCTACCCACATGTACATAGGTGAAGAGGGGGGTAGCAGCTCACTGTAAACTAACTGATGAACAATTAACATGGTATAAAATGGAGGACACGGCTGTGCCTCACATTTCTTTGGCCTTAGCTCCAGGGAAAGAAGCTAGGGAGTTCGGTCCAATGGTGAAACGTCTTAGCGCTCTACAGGACTGGTTCAGCTCGGATGTCCTGCAGATGCAGTATTCTCCTTCCAGTAAAGCTTATAGAATAAATGTAACCCCGAAAGACCTCTGTATTTTAGAACATAAAGTATTAACACGTGACCACAACTGTGAACATTCAGATCATGAGATGGCTAAAGTTATGCTGGACCATTTACCAGAAGATCTCTGGTCTAAAGGTCCTTTTGACGTTAGTTTTTGTAAATATTTTATTTTAGACATAGATGACCGACAACCTTTATATAGCAAACAATACCCCTGGCCAAAAGAAGCCAATGACGAATGGAAGAGACTTAATGAAGACACAATTTTTCCCAGTTCCTGATCCTTATTGCATTTTGACCTCACTGGGCCCAAACTATAAATGGTTCACTGTTGTTGATCTGGCAAATAATTTTTTTCTGTCTCCCTTTTGCACCTGAAAGCAGGAAATATTTTGCTTTTTAATATAAGGGTTGCAAGTTGCAGTACCAAAGACCACCACAAGGGTTTAAGTGTAGCTCAGGCATTTTCAATCAGGCTTTAAAGACAATATTAGAAACTGGGATTCTTCTTGAAGACTGTATGTTGGTGCAGTAAGTTGACAACCTGCTTTTGGCAGCACCTACAGCACAAGACCTGTTTACAGGCCTCGTCCATATTTCTGAGAAGATTATGGATTTGTGGCTTCAAAATGTCCATGAAAAGCTGCAGTGCTGCAGAAAGTCTGTCATTTTCCAAGGAAGCACTGTTTCTGCCCAAGGTTCTGCAATGACAGCAGAACACAGATCCTCCATTTTGAAACATCCCAAACCTCAGACAGTCAGAAAGGTGTTCAGATATTGCAGTGCTCCTTTAGATTCACTGGAAACCAGACAGCCACCCTGCACACAATACGCAGCGGGATTAGCAACACTAATTAAGACAACAGCACACATCATCATGGGACATCCACTCATCATTTTGACAGAACACTCCATTTTAGCATATGTGGCCTTCACTGCATTCAACACTCAGACAGACCAGAATGATAAAGGAACTCACAACACCTCACATTCAATATACTCATCAAGGTATAGATAAAGCAGATTGTATTGGAACAACAGGTGAGAAACATTGGTGTGAATACAGGGTATAATATAAATACAGGGTCAGACACGACACAAAAGCCAGATTTGACTTACAGACAGAACTTTTAGTGATAGGAAGAAAACCTCTTTACTGATGGATGTTGTTGGCAGAGATCTCCATTGTTTACACAGACATGCTGGACACAGCCTATGGTAAGAGGTTTCTATTGGTGATTGTTGATTGTTTCACTGGATGGCCAGACGCCTATCCATGCGCACGCGAAGACTCTACCTCAGTCATCAAATCATTGGTTAATCTTTATATTCCAACTCATTGCTTCCCAGCCTTAATCAGGTCTGACAATGGCGCCTACTTCAAAACTCATTTCTACAAAAGCTGGGGTCAGGGTAAAATTGAACACATGCATAGAAATTTATAGGAAAAATGGCTAAAATGTGTGCAACCAGCAAAATGAAATTGGTTCAGGCTTTCCCATTGGCTCTTTCAACCATTAGAGTCTGAACCGAACCACAGGTTTCTCTCCATATAAGCTCTTGACAGGTCGCCTGATGTCAGGTCCTGCAGCTACCATCCACCCCTGCAGGAGATGCCACTTCCAGACCTGTCATGTAAGCCATACCGGTCACAATTGCACTCCTTTGTCTCTAACATCTCTTCACAGGTAGCAGATCCTGCCTGCAATGACCCACTAAAGGATCCAGAAATGTTCACTTGTGTTTAAAGCTTCACTGATATCACTTTTTCATGCTAAGACCTGCAGAGGACAAAAAGTGACTTTTTTTCTTTTTTCATTCATTTATTCATTTTTTCTTCAATAATAATATTTCATTTTTTCCTGTTTCATTATTGTTTAACCCCTTTTTACCCCCACCATGCCCTCTGATTGGAGAACCTGGGATTCCCCAGGTCCAAGAGGGGGAGGGCAGCATTGGGAATTTTCTTTGGATTGCTTGCAATTTTTGTTATTTTGATTTTAATGTTTGAAGAAGCCCCATGGACAAACTGAACCCACTGTAATGAGACACATCTAGATGAAGGTAACCACACACACGCCAATATAAAACACCTTAGTAGACACAGGCGAGACACGGGTGATGCGGCCAAAAAGATGGTGGCGGGCTGGTCTGGAGTACCAGGAATCAGGCTGTGGGCATACGACCAAGGGGTAAGAGTAACAAAACCACAAAGTACTAGTACAATTGTTACAATTCCAATTAACTTTGAAGGGATTTCAGGAAGGTACAGCGACGACTGGGAAAGGATGGAAGAACTGGTGGTAAGCGTGCAAAATGAGGATGTGGACAGTTGGTTTAGCAGAACAGGCCGCCAACATGACCCAAAGGGATTGTTTGGTTTGTCAGGGACCCAGACCACTACTCAAAGTGGTCCCAGGACCCCTGGATTCAGACTGTATTGTTGATTTAATGAATAACACTAATCCACAGAACCACAACTGCACCATATGGGACGGAGTGTATCCTTTGGTTCCGGCTTTGAAAAGAAAACCTAATTTTTGATAGGCTGGCAATTTAGGGTACTGGCAATTTCTCTGGTGTTAACATTTCCACAGGTGGAGCTCATAAATTAGGACAGGTAAATCAATCTTGGTGTTCTGATTATGTGCACGTGACAAATTTTTCCCATCAGAGACGTGTGGACATCTGGTGGTGGTGTGGTAAGAATCAATTGTATGATAAACTCTCCAAGAATGTTGACAGAATTTATTTTGTACATTATAATATAAAGAGACTAAATGATTATATACAAGCAGACTTTGAAGCTATGAAAGAACAGCTGACGCAGACTCACTGATGACCTTCCAGGTCAGCATTGCTCTTAACATGCTCTTGGCCGAATCAGCAGGTGTATGTGGTATTTTTTGAGACATGTTTGACGTATGATTAACTTTTGGGTCCTTTTAAATGCATTTATTGAGTGTTACTAACAAATAAAGCAAAATTCCTAACACAGTAAAATATTTTGGCTGTTGAAAATAAGAAGTTTTAAAGTAAATCCAAGTAAATGTTTGCTGAGAGGCAGTTTAACTTACACAGATGTTGATTCCACCCACGACAGAAAGTTTATTTTTTAACCCTGTTTTACTAGAAGTGCTTTTGTGTGCCATTCTAATTGTTTTGCAGCACTGTCATATCCATTTTTGCAGTTACAGCTTAAATGTGTCCTCCTTCGGAGGCCAAGAGGGGGAATGAAGAAATGAAAGTCTTAATAAACAAATACTTATGTGTGTGTCATAATAATTCAGTATTAACCAGTATGAAAATTTAGTGTTAAAAGTGATAAACTTGGTAGACATTGAATACTTAAACAAAAAGGGTTTTCATGGTTTAAACATTTTTATGATTGTGTGAAAGAATGATAGGATAGTTTCTCACAGCATACAAGGTTAGTTCATGTAGGGAGTATGCTGCTTTGAAACAAATGTCTGCAGGCGGGAGTGAACCAAGAGCTGATAAGGAGTCAACGAGGAGCAGAGGCACCTGTGAAAGGATGGGAAAAGGCGGACGGTGGGAAAATGCATCTCCAGGGAGAAGATCCAACCTCTTATTTTGATCCAACCTTCTTTTTGCATATTGTGTATAAAACTCTGGGTCAAAGGGAAATAGGATGTCTCTATTCTTCGTGCACGGAGAAGAGCATCCGTCAGATGCGTTTCTAGGGACAACTGGAGACCCTAAATTCATGTATTAGATATTTTGGTGTCAGGAATAAATCTTTTGGTGGAAAACCTCAAAATCGTTCCAGACCTCGATTTTTGAACACGCACTTAGGCATAATTGGCGAATTATAGCCTACTAGATCCTCCATGTTTAGTTTGGACTCTAGGAACTGACAACAGACTGGATCCAGATGAGCGGAGAGGTCTGGCTGGTATGTACTGGGTCAGGAGGTCAGTACTTTGGTGATAAACATTCAAAGCTTTATGAACCAGTAGCATAAACTTAAAGTCTATTCTCTGGCAGACAAGCAGCCAGTGTAAAGACCTCAGAACTGGACTGATGTGGTTCCACTTTTTTGGTTCCTGTGAGAACACGAGCAGCTGAGTTCTGAATAAGCTGACATATTTCCACTGTCTGTATTCTAACGTATATAATTGTCAGTTTGTTCAGAGCCGTCTCAGTGCTGTGGTTCTGTCTGAAGCCTGACTGGAAGACATCATAGCAGTTGTTTTTTATTGAGAATTCATTTAACTGATGAAAAACAGCTTTTTCAATGATCTTACCCAAAAATGGCAGGTTTGATATCGGTCTGTAGTTGCTCATTTGTGTTTTATGTTGTCATAGGCCCTTCGACAGACTATCTAGAGTGAACCCGCCTTCGCCCAACAGAAATTGGGACAGGCTCTGGAAAACCCACTGCCCAGAAAGGATACAGCACGAGTTAAGAAAATGAATGGAAGTTCAGGAGATGGATCGATCCACCACATTGGATGCTTTCTCCCAGCTGTCACTGAAAAGTTCATGTGCCTGAAATTGAGGCCCTGATTGGTTAAGGTTGAGGAGATGCAGCCACCTCCCCAGAGTTCAGATTTTTTTGTCTGTTTAGTCAGTTTAGTCTGTAAGCACCTTTAGAATGCAGTACTGTGACCAATGACAGTAGTTGTGAGGAGTTCACTGAAGAAAAGCGTCTGACTTTTGTTCCTCATTAATATACAGAGTTCCTCAAGATTATTTTTTTTCTCTCTGTCACCTTCTTTTCCAACAAGTTCTTGCAAAGCTGAGTTCAGCTTGATTGAATGTTTTTAAGCTTTTGTAACAACCCGTTGTGAACTGGTTATATAAATAAACTGAACAGGTTTTAACTAGGGATGATCAATGAATTATATATAGACAAGAGATGACATGCTAGTTTGTTGCATATGCAAAGTTGGACGCCATATTGGAAAGGTATAGATGCCGGTTCACTGCTGTGCTACAATTGTACAAACAGAGCTGGAAAAACAAAGATGTGATTTTTCACAGTAAATTCTTAGCGTCACATAATGAAGGAGAACTTCTAGAAAACATTCTAGGAAGGTCTGAGTGAGTTTACTCAGATCAGTGACCGTAGCTTTAGATTTTGCACTGTTTCTGACAGGACAGCCTATGTTGTTGTTTTATGGAGGATAACCATGTATGAGTGTTAAAACTCAGATCAGACCAGACAACCCGATGAATTTAAAGATATCACTAAGTGGAGAAAAACAAAACTAACCAGGATTTCCTCAGTAGCTGCCGAAAAAAGAGGGAAGAGCCAAGCAACGAATCCCTGTCCGGCGGGCGGACAGGGACATGTGGCTTAAGGAAAACTGTCTGCCCAGTGTCATGTGGGTGCCTGAGGCCTTCTGATAGAGGCTGGGTGGCATCCACTTGTAGAATGAGACCTGCCCAGCCCAGTGTTTCTGTGTACTGCCGGGTGAATGTGAATGCCACCCAGACCTCGCCGCTCCAGGGCCATGGTTGAAGTGCTCACTGTGCCATAGCTGATACAATGGCCACTAGCAGTCTGTGGCGATCTCGGACCGAGGAGTCCAACAGTTAGTAAACACACTTAGTAAATCTAAGTGTGGATTTGAAAAAAGATCACAACTACGGACTGAGGTTTATTTTTCTAATGATCAGAGTTTTTGTCTTTTCAAAATCACACCAGAATTAAGCATTTTAAGGTCATTTTCCTGTATATGCTAAACTGTGTCTGGTTGTTTATGTACCATTCTAATCTGGCATCACTCTTTACATATCTTGGACAATGGTAAATGGCCTGCATGCCATGTCTAGCATGATATAAGTCATTGGTCTAGATCAGTTGGGCCCAATCCAATTAGAAGTCATTTGAATTTAAGTATCTCCCAATACCACGTCATGATCCGATACTTTTGTAACACTTTAAAAAAAAAAGACATTTCCTAAACAGATCCCTTTATTTAATTCACATTTATCATTTAACAATTAAACAGAGCACTTCTGTGAAGTAGCTTTAACAATCAAGTAAGTCATGATTGTGACTGTGGTGACTGTAGCTTACAAAACTTCTCCATTTTGTCTCGCTTTTCCGGTCCTTTTTGTTGCATGTGTACGACTTCTTTTGTCCTGAAGGGTCTTAACAGGTTGAACCCATTGCAAAGCTCTCCCTGGAACAGTTTGGCTCCAGCAAACCCGTGACTCCAAAGAGGTCAAAGTATTTACTTAAAAATGGAACAGGGCAGTTGTGACTGAGGCTTAAGATTGTGAATGAATGGATGATTTGCATGAAGATGTGTGAAATCTGGGCAAGTCAAGTCAAGTTTCAAGACAAGTGTAGAATCTGTGGAGCACAAACATGTTTTTAACTGCAGAGGTAAAGTCTACAAATGTTTAAACATCTTGTTTTGATTCTTTGTGTTCTGGAAGCTCAGGGGATGATGCTGCGCCGCTCACGAGCAGATCTTTTTCATCACTGTGCGTCTCAGTTGTTCCAGCAGTGGCTAATGAGTGCTAATGTTTTTCAGATGAGAATACCATTAACGCATTCTCCTGACAAACACTGATCAACAGTTTCTGATGGTAATTAGTCCTTGAGGATGTAGATGGTTGGGTTTGAGGAGGACTGGGAATATGGAGGTCGTAATGAAAACTCCTGGGGTCTGCAGACTCTTACCTGAGTGTCAAAGCAGAGTGAAGCTTAGACGATCATACTGTTTGTTTTGGCTCACACTGACAAACTTCTACAACTCTTCATGTAAGTCTGAAATCCAATAAAACTTTTCAGACACTTTGATTCATGGCTTTTCTTCAAAGGCCTGATGCAGCTTTTCTTTGTTGGGTCTTTGCCTTTTGGACTGAATTTGGAATTTCTGCTGTTATGGTATTTAGTTTTAAGCTTTTTCCTATAAAGTTCCAGAGTATAAACTCTGTATCCCAAAGATTCCTCACTTTTACAGCCCTGAAGAATTCAGGATGAACTGGAACTGGACGGAAGCCCAGTAAGTACAAAGCAGCCTCCTCAGAGAGTGATCACATCCCTGTCCAACACGCCTTAAACGTTACACAACACATTCTAATTCTGTTAGCCTGCTGGTCACTGAAGCTCCTGGGAGCTCAGAGGCCTCCAGGACACTGCACCTCAGCGACACAGAGGACCTCATTACAGCAGGTCTTTGGTCTTCAGTTCATCTCAATCTAAATTCAGTGGGAGTCTTCATTTATTCATGCAGTAAAACATGAAACAGAACGTGAAGGAGAAAAATATAAAAAAGGAGAACACAAAGGAAAGTATGAAGGAGAGAATCAAGAAAAACGTGGGAGAACACAGAGAGAACCTGAAGAAAATGTGTGGGGACATGAAAGAGAACATCAAGAAAACGTGTAAGAGAAAACACAAGAGTCAGAGTACATGTATGGAAACGTAAAAGAGAGCAATTTGGAATAAAACAAACTTCAAGGAAAAAATCCATGTTACAGACAATGAAGAACAAAGAGTAGAACATGCGGGAAAATACAAAAAACAAGAGGGAGAACAATTGGAAGAATGCGTGCGAGAGCATGTAAGGGAATGTTTGGAGAGAATTTAAACAGAACAGAAGAGAATCCTCTACCGCTGACCTGCTCAGTTGCTGTGTTGTTATGAGTCCGAAACACTACCCCACCGTCCACCCCACCAAGATCAACTGGAACAGAAAACAGGAGTGCATGAATGAGAACATCAGGGCCAGCATTTTAAAGGATAATAAAAGAATATTATGAGACCTTAAGGAAGAATGTGAAAAAGAACATCAGGGAAATGAAAATAAAAACATGAGGAGAACCTTGAAGGAGAACATGTAGGAGAACGCAGGAGAGTCAAAAAAGGAGAAAACGGAAAAGAAGAACATGACGGACAACAGCATGAAGAAAAACTTAAAGGAGAAGATTTGAAACAAATGAGGAAAACCTAAAATGGAACAAAAGTTAAAACGAAGGAGAACAGGAACAATGCAATCGAAAACATGAAGGAGAACATGAAGAAGCATTCACAGGAGGAGGGAGAAATGGGAGAGAACTGAAAGGATGTGGTAATGGATGGTTTGTTTACAGAGGTGACATCGACTCAGGTCAGGGTGAAAGGTCAGACCTGCAGCCCTGTGCTGTGTACGTGCAGCAGCATCAGTCAATCACAGAAGCACGATCGGCTCTTGGACAAACCACAAACTGCACGACGCACAAATGATACAATACGGCACTCCTGGCCTTTAGGGGTCACCACAAAAGCTGCGCTCACTTTGCAGCAACATTTACTCCACAAATATTTTGTTTTTCACTCAATCAAGATAGTTGAGAGGAACTGACAGGGGGCTGAAGGTCATCTGGCCTTCTGTTGAGTTTGGAGACTTCTAAGAGAATGATGGCACAGAGCGGGGAAACGAACAGAGGATCTGTTCTTTCTGCATTCCCTTTAGAACATTGTTCAAAAACGTCATCTGTGTAGCTCAAACTTTGAAAACATTCATTTGTGTTTGCATGTCCTCATGGGTGTGTTGATGTTGCATCAGCTAAGGTGTCAGGGTAACGATGATGGTGCAACCACATGTACAAAAGATACCAGAATCAGCACTGTAGAACAGTAGCTGCTCATCTCCAGCAGCAACGGGTTTCTTTGTTTTACTGGTTTGAACAATGACGAGCTGTGAACGTAGATAAAAGCTTTTCCAACTCTTATTCACTTCTGTTGTTTGGTTCTTTCAGTCTGATGGAAAACCTCACCTACAACAGCTTTGTCCTGCAGGTGGAAGGCTTCAAGGTCACAAAGGAGTCCACAGAATATGCCTTTTTCCTGTTCTTCCTCTCCTACGTTGTCATCATGGTACTGAACTTGGGCATCTTGGCCATCATTGCCATTGACAAGAGCCTCCATCAGCCCATGTACTTGTTGTTTTGTAACCTGCCAGTTAGTGATATTGTTGGGTGTACTCACATTTTGCCCCGGCTGCTCTCAGACATGTTGGTGCCCCCCCCTGAGCGCCTCATCAGTTATTACGAGTGTGTGGTTCAGGCTTTCACCACTCACATGTTCGCCACCACCTCCCACACCGTGCTCATGGCCATGGCCTTCGACAGGTATGTGGCCATCTGTAATCCTCTGCGATATGCCAACATCATGACCAACAGGATGATCATTAAGCTGACGGCCTTTGCGTGGGGGGTCCCCTTTATCTGGGTGGCGGTTCTGCTTGGTCTGACGGTTCGGCTGAACCGATGCAGGACTCTGATAGAGCACCCGTTCTGTGACAACGCCTCGCTGTTTAAGCTGTCCTGTGAGAGCTCTGTCATCAACAACATGTACGGCCTGACCTTCACCGTGGTCCTCCTCACCTCATCCATCGGCAGCATGGTCCTCACCTACAGTAAGATCACGGCGGTCTGTCTGATCAGCAAGAGCAAGAGTTTGAACAACAAGGCCTTACAGACCTGCAGCACTCACTTAGTGGTGTATCTGATCATGTCCTTCAGTGGCGTTTCAATCGTTGTTCTGCACCGCTTCCCCCAGTACTCGGACTACAGGAAACTCAGTGCGATCCTCTTCGTTATGTTACCACCCAGCTTCAACCCCATCATCTATGGGGTGCAGTCCAGAGAGATCCAAAAGTTCCTGTCTGAGATATGCTGTCCCAGAAAGAAGTTGAAGAAAAATCCCATCTGAGTGTTAAATCAAGCTCTTTTGAATGTAATATGTGAAGTCTGATTTACTTTTACAAAACACTTATTTTTAACTAGTTCCTTTTAATCAAGACAATTAAAATGCAATAAAGCCTGAGTCAAAATGATTATTTTTGCTATAAAATGAAGATAAACCGTGATAATTACAAATGATAAAACATGAATAAATGAAAGACAAAAATCTTTCTGGGTGTAAACACAGAACGTCTGGTATTCTGCTCATTCCTGGTGACAATAAAAATATTCCAAAAAAAACTCCTGCACTGTAAGTACAATTCTATCAGCTGGGAATCTAACAGCAAACATGCAGCCAACCAAATGTTTTTACAGTTTCTCACATGTTAATACTGTAGAAATCACAAAACCAGAACTAGGAGCAAGAACATCCACAGACAGGAGGAAAAGATATATTTGGTAACATTGCAACTGTTAAAAAAAAACTTGAATCAACTTGTCGGACATTTGCAAAAAAAACCTGCTGCAGATTGTTGTTGTTACATTATTGTGTCATCACAATTTTGTAACGAAGGCGCTAAGGTGTGTGGATCTATGAGCAAATGTTTTATTTTACAGAGGCAAGACATGGCGAGGTCATATTCCAGGCAAGGGTCAACACCAGGAGCAAGGCAGGAGGTAACAAGACAGGCAAAGATCAGAAACCAGGCAAACAGGAACATGGAATGCTTAGTATGAACAAGAGGGAAACCAGTTCAAGAGCGTGAGTGTACAGAGGAACAGACGCTGTTAGTATTCTGGCGATGGCTCCCTTTGGTGGTCGGAGAGGGAACTGGACGAGGGGATGCTGACACTTTTTTGAAAAGAGAAAAACAAAGTGGTGAGAGGTGGTACATTCTCCATCAGTTTTACATCAAAATCAGAAGAGTTTTTCTTCGACTCTGCAGGCCTCAGTTTGCTCAAACTGGAGTCTATAACATTTAAAAGAGCAACATAAACAAAAGATGAAGAACAACTGAAGTTCACTTCTACAAACTGCATCTGAGCAAACATCCAGACTTCAGAAACAAAGTTCTTTGAAATCACGAGACCAAAGAGGACATATATAATCTAAAAAAAACAAAACAGAGCTTTCAGGCACTGAGGTGGAGGTTTGATGATGAGGGCTTGGTCTGCGGCCACAGAACCAGGAGTTACCCATGAACTGCTTTGTGAACAGGAATGTTTAAGAGTCTGATTTTGCAGGTTTGTAAACCTGCAGAGGATTTGAGATTTGACAATTTAAAATCCAAGACTAGCAAGGGAAAAATTCTTCATTCTCTTTGTTTGGCCTCGGGAAAAGCAGCCCTGTAAGTGTGTGTGTGTAGTACAGAAAAACAAAAGGATAACTGCAAACGCCACTACCAGAGCACAGCATGAGTGATCCTTTCCAGACACTAAGAAAGCTACAGAAAAATAGTCTTCATCCTCTTACCAGGAAGCAGAATCCCTACCACTACCAAACCACCCTTGGACACATCCGGACAAAGAGTAACATTCGTCATTTTGTTATTTAGTTGTGGGAAATTCAGCCGGTTCATGTAAAAATCTGATAGTTTAATAACTCAGCACATTCATCCATCCATTTTCTAAAGCCATTTTATCCCTTTCTGGGTCACAGGGCTGCTGGAGCCTAACCCGGCCACTCACAGGCAAAGGCAGGGGACACCCCTGGACTGGTCGCCAGTCTGTCGCAGGGGCCACAATCACACACACACACACTCACATTCACATCTAGGGAAAATTTAGGGTCACCAGTTAACCTATAAAGCATTTTTTTGGACGGTGGGAGGAAGCCGGAGTTCCCGGAGAAAACCCAGCATGCACGGGGAGAACATGCAAACTCTACACAGAAAGGTCCCCATTGGTCACACTGTTTCACTTATAGTCCAACTCCTAGCTCTGCTTGGTGCGAGTTCTTATTTTGCTATTGCATACAGTCTGAGTGTTACTAATGCTGTCTCTCCATGTATCCTGACCCTTGCGTGGTTTTGACCTCCTACTTCCTTGTCCTTATGTGTTTGCTCTTGCTATTAAACCAGTTGCACATGGATTCAAATGCCTCTGCCTCTTTGTCACATGTGGGCTTAACCTACGCTAATAGTCCTACTTACAATTTAGAGGTAAATGTCTAATTAACTGTCCTACAAAATGACACAGGTTTTTATGCTTGAGATAAAAACGGCATTATCATTATTAAAAGACCACTAGGAAGGCTTTAAAAATAAATCAAAAGATGATTGGAGAGGGGCTTTAATGACCCCCGTGACCTCTGATCAGAGAATACATCTTGTCTTTGTCTTACGGTTTTGTGGTCACATTGTTGGCCTACTTTTTTTCAGGGTTAAAATGTGTATATTTAATTTTCATCAGTTAATTTTGAAACTGCTTCTGTTGAACAAAACTTAAATGTATGTGTCCCATCAAGTCAGGGATGGTAAAAATACTAAATGTGTAATTCAATTCTTTTTAACTTTCTTTATTAAAAAGAATGTTAAAAATCCCATCTTAAAAGTCATTAGACTAGAATATAAAGAACTATGAGGAACTTTTCTGTTTCATCAAATGGAGCAAATAAATGAAATGCACTATTCTAAGGCAAACTCTCTCATAAAGGTCTGTCCTGCCAAGCTCTGATCATCACATCATTGTATGAACTTTAGCTGAAGTCACAGCCTAATCAACAGAAGCTTCTGTTTGTCTATGAAGAGTTTGAAATGGCAGATGCTTTCAGATGCCTTTAGTGCATAACATATTAACCTGGACTGTGCCTGAAATCAGGCCAGAGAATAAATGTTGTGTGCCTGTGTGTACCTGTTAATCCAGATGAATGATCAAGAATAGTCTTCCATGGTACACCAAAAATGTCTGCCGCTCCTCTGGACTTGGATTGCAAAGCTCCTGTTTGTGAAACCTGAAAGCCACAATTTTGCCAACTTCAACACACCATCAGCGGGCTATGATCCATACTAAGTGAGAGACATAATCTTATTTAAAAGATTATCTCGATCTCAAACTCTCAGACAAAGTTTATCTCCTACATCCAGCACTCAAGCTGCTGTTGACCATACCACCATGTATCTCAGATTCTTCTCTGGTTTAGAGAAAGGCCTGCAGTAGCCCACTCCACCAGCACAGAGTACAAATTCCAATGTGAACCAACAATTTTCACTTCAACCAAAGTGGCCAAGACCCCAGAAGGCTCTACATACTCGTAAGAGGTTCAGACTGACATCCCTCGCAGGGCTCCGGCCCATTGTTCCACTCCCAAACTGTCATGAGTGCAAGCCACATGTCGCAGCTGTAGGAGTTTTGGATTGTTACCTGGTACGGTGGGCTCGACCAGTCTGGCGCATTCCAACTGGTTCACCCCGCTAGCTGATAGTGGGCACCCCGTTGCGGCATAAACAATGTAACCGGAATCGCTGGAGATACCAGAGTCTGTCCAGTGTCATCCTTCTCACATCGCCGAGTTTTCCACTGACCCTGACCAGGCGGCGATTACACCCCATTCTTCCACCGATCCAATCAACTGTACAGTTCAAGCTGCGGCGCCTGCAGTTGCTTCCAGGTCCTCTTTTCTGCCGTTGGAATGGGCTGCGTCTCCTTCTGGCTCTGCAGCTTCAACGGCAGATCACCTCCATCCGGGACCCTGTTTCCAAGGGGAAAGAGGGGAGCCCCCCTCACAGATCATCCAGACTACGGAGTTGATATCCTGTGCTCTAGCTCGGCCTGAGCTGAACACTAAAGCGAGGCACCGCCGGCTCCTGTGTGAGTCTGTAAACCTGCGCTCAAGCAAACCTTTCCAGCCATCTCGCCCTTCATATCCAGAGACACCGATCTTCAAAGAGCCTACTTCCAACCCTGCTCTTCCCCGCTGCTGGTCACCCTCAGGGACAAGAACAACGTCCATCTCTTCCTCCTCCTTTCCCTGCACAATGCAGATAATTGGAGACTCCATAATAAGAAATGTTCAATTTGCTAACGCGGCTACAAACTCCTATCCTGGTGCAACTGTGACAGCTATCCTGGACAAACTCCTTTCCCTTTGACCCACGTTTACACCCTCCATCACCAAAATAATCTTAAACATAGAACTGAATGACAGTCAACGACGTGAATCTGACCTCATGAAAAAAGACTTCTGAAATGTTTGTGTCACAAGTACACATCTGGATTTGACATGCCTGCTTACACGAGTGCATGTGAAACATACCTGTGTGTTTGTGTGAACATATGAAGGTACACGTGCTTCCTTTTGCTGTGGGGTGAGGGAGGAGCTTACATGACAGCGCAGTGTAAAGGGGGGTAAAAGGGCATGAGCTGTTGGTCATTAGTCAGTGATCTGACAGCAGAGTTTCCGTCCGGATGAGATCAATGCTGTGCTCTTCACCCTTAGCTGTAAATAACTGGATCAGAGTCTTCTTCGCTTCAGGTTCCCTGACGTCCTGCTGCTTGTTCTGGAGGTACTCCTGTGTTTTCTGCACATGGAGAAAGCTGCTTTGCTCTCTCAGATGACCTGCTGCTACATGTTCATGTGTCCTCTTGTCCCTCACAGAGCTCTGCTGTGCTGGATGAACAACCAAACCATGCTGGCTCCTCTCAAGCAGCCCATTGTCTTTGAGATCGAGGGCTTTGACGTCCTTCCAGGATCCGGGCCGTTCCTCTTCCTCCTGGCTCTGCTGGTCTACATGCTGGTGCTGCTGGGGAACGGGGTGGTGGTGTGTGTCATCGTCCTGGACAAGAAGCTGCACAGACCCATGTTTGTGATGATCTGTCACCTGGTGGTGTGTGACCTGATGGGAGCCACGGCGGTGCTGCCTCGCCTCATGATGGACTTTCTGATGGGTCAGAAGAAGATTGTTTACCCAGCAGCCATCACCCAGGCCTTCTGCATCCACGTCTACGGCGTGGCCATGCAGACCATCCTGGGTGCAATGGCCTATGACAGGTGACACGTAAACACTTATTGCTTTCCCAGATATTCTCAACTCTGCTGCTGTTCTCATTCTAAAATGGTCAGATGCTTGCTTTCTGCCTCATGTCCTCCATCAGTTTCTTATTTTAACACCCCACAGAAAGAATGACTTCATTTTATTTAGATTGATTGGAAAAGAATGATGTAAAATGTTCACTTTTGAGTATTTTTTAGTTTATTAATCAATTCTTTATTTTTTATAAATCAGAAGATGGATTCCAGTTGGATGACTCTCTTGCACTTTGGGTGTTGGGGTAGCTGATCCTAATCAACCTCTGGCCATGTTTTATTGGTCTGTACTTACATTGGAGGTGCTTTCCTGAAGGAAATGATCATTCCAAGCATGCTGCTTGTTGACAGGTATGTCGCTGTGTGTGAGCCTCTCAGGTATCACACCATCATGACGTCAGCACGGCTGCATATCTGCTGTGCCTCGGCCTGGGTGGTGGCCCTCGTGCTCATTGCCGTCCTCTTCTCCTTCCACTTAAACGTGCCGCTGTGTGGCCAAACCATTCAGCATGTCTACTGCAGCAACCGCAGCATCCTGAACCTGGCCTGCATTCCCACCCCCAACAACAATGTCTACGGTCAGTGCATCTCTGTTAGATCACAACACTGGATTCTTGTTACAACTAATGAGCTTTCAATTATTTCCAGGACTTTCCATGACCTGGTCTTTGAGCACAGCAGTCTTTGTCATCATTGCTTTTTCCTACATCAAAATCCTGACTGCTACTTTGAAACAAAGCGGGACTAACAGCAGTGTTCGGAACAAGGCCTTCCACACCTGCTCGTCCCATCTCGTGGTCTACATCCTCTATCAGATTGCTCTAATGGTTGCAATTGTGAGCGTCAGGTTCCCCACCGCCAAGAACATGTGGAAGTTCTGTAGCATTATGATCACCATCTTTCCTCCAGCTGTCAACCCCATCATCTATGGGTTGGTCAGCAAAGAACTGTGCACCAGCATCATCCAGAACTTCTTTGGATGGATCAAGAAAAAACCCATTGGTTTCTGAACATCAAAATTGTGGGCCTGAAGTTAATTGAGGAACTTCTGACTTTATGATGTAAACAGTATCAAACACTGGCAGTGAAGTCTGGTTAGAGTCTGCTATGGTTACTATAATGTAAGAGGATAAAGCTGAAAAAGACTAATTTCTGGAAATTGCTTTTTATTATAGATGAAGGACCTAAAGATGTGTAGAAGCTTCCTGAGTCTGAGGGCAAAAAGTAAAAAAATGACATTCTTAATTTCTCACATTTAAAAAAAATGTCTACAGTTGCTGAATGTCTCTATGAAGTTGTCCACATTCAAAGTACCATCTTTCTTCATCTTACTTTGACCAATCTCCAACTCTGCATAAGTGCCAGTATTGGGGGCAATGAATGAAGTTAGGAAATACCATAATTTAATTTGTTTTGTCAGTAACGGTGTAATGTAACAAATGAAATTAATTAAATAAGCAAATTACTCTGGTAATTACTCGGTCTCAAACATGTCCTCATTGCTGCAGTCACAGTGCTTTCCAAACTGGCTCAAAGATGAGATGAAAAGAGATGCTGTAAGGAGTCCTGTCAGCTCTCCAGTGAGACGCAGTTGAGCAGCAGAGCAGAGACCCGCCTCGTGTGGTCGATCAATAAGGAAATGACTCTAAAGCTGCTCTTTGGCGTGAAAGCCAGAATAATCATGGAAGCATTTAATACTTCTTTGTGTTCTCAAAAAACTGGCTTCATTTTAGATTTGATAAACATGAAAATAGAGATAAAAATAGAGATAAAGATAGAGATGAAAATAGACATGTATGTAGAGATACAAATAGAGATGTCTACACATGAATGTAGAGATGAAAACAGAGATAAATATTGACATGAATATAGAGAAGAATATTGGGATTAAAATAGAATTAAATATAGAGCTGAATGTAGACATGAATTTAGAGAGGAACATAGATGTGAAAAGAGAGAAGAAAAAAATACAGATAAATATAGAGATAAAAATTGACATGCATATAGACATGAATATAAAGATAAAAGTAGAGATTAAAATAGAGAAGAATATACACATGAATATAAGTTGAATATAGAGATGAAAATAAAGATGAATATAGACATGTGTCAGGCCTCAGCCGTCCGGCTCCACCTCCGACCATCAGAGGGAGTCTTCTCCTGAATATTGATTCCCACGTCCCCACCAGCTGGGAGTAGTCTTCTCATCAGCCTCACTATCATTGTAAGCCCTGTTTAGACCTTTTCCTTTGCGAAGCCTTGTTTTGCCTGCAGACAGTCTTACCGTTGTATTCCTGGTTTGTTCTTCTCTGTGCCTCGTCCTTTGCCTGTCCCTTGTGATCCTGCCCCACCTTTGTGTTTTTGACTTCTGCTTGGACTGTGACCCAAACACCTCAGTCTCCCCGTTACAGAAGACTTCGCCTAACACGGATCCAGCACAGAGAGTACTCACCACATCGAATCCTGCAGGATTTGTGGCTACTCTCCTGGAACACCGCAGACATCGTGGAGCTTTTGTCAAACAGCCAAGCATCTTCCTCAGCGTCTCACACACCGCTCCAACCCATGCCTTCTTCAACGGTTTCTGGGGCTCTTTTCACTGTAAGCAAGACTCCGTCAGCTCCAAGTCTCTCACTGCTGGACATATTCACGAAAAAACCCGAACAATGCAACGGCTTCCTAATGCAGTGTCAGCTCTTCCTACACCAGCAAGCCCATTTGTATCCCATGGAGGAAGCCAAAGTTGCCTTTCTGTGTTCCCTCCTCACTGCTGAGGCCTTGGAGTGGTTAGCGGCGGTCTGGTCCGGAGGTTCGTTACCCTTCCACTCCTACACTGACTTCACTCGGCTACTGTGCCGATACTGGACATTAAACAGGAAGAGGGGACTGCCAATGCTTACTCCTTGAAGTTCAGGACCCTCGCTGCTCAGACGGACTGGTCTTCAGCCGCTCTCAAGATGGTCTTCCGCAGAGGACTTAACTCCAACGTCAGTTAGCCTGTTGGGATGGGAGCATGGATCTGTAACTATCCGCTTGGACAGTCTGCTACGAATCTGGAAGCCTAGAGGGTAAAGCTGACACGTTTTCCATCATTTCGGCTTGTCACGCCATATGCTTCCTAGGAGCCCATTCAGTTGGGATCCACATGCTTGACTCCGTAACAGAGAAGCCGACACGGGCACAAGAACCTGTGCCTCTGCTGAGGACGTTCTGGCCACCTGCGCACAGACTGATTGTCCGCATAGACGATCGGGGGGGCACCTTCCTTACTTTGGAAGTACCGATCACCCTACGGCAAGCGAATAAGCTCATAATGACTACTGCTATGATAGATTCAGGGGCAGCGGGAAATTTCATTGATGTGGGTCGCCCGTACTAATTCCATTTCCCTGCTTCCCTGCGAGTGGCGGGTGGCAGTTTCTACTCTAAATGCTCGCCAGGCCGAATTAAGTTCCTAATCCTGGACCTCCAGCTTGAAATGCAGGACAAGCATCAAGAGGTCATCTGGCTCTTTGCCATCAATTCTCCTAGTTGTGCTGTCATCTTGGGACTGCTTTGGCTCTAAACCCACAACCCCACCATTGCCTGGTCATCCAGAAAGCTCAAGTTCGAGTCTGCATCCTGCCTTCTACATTATTGTATCCAACAACGGCCGCTAGCTGCCACTGAGATCATCATAGATGGGACTGCCTCTGAAAAGGACTTTCTGCCCTTTCAATACTGGGATCTACAAGAAGCTTTAAACAAGCAGCAGCCCTCCCATCTACCTCCTCATCATTCCTATGACTCTGCAATAGACTTACTGCCCGGGACTACCCTGGCGAGACGAAGAGTGTTTCCTCTGTCGCAACCAGAGACTGAAGCCATGCATATGTATATCCAGGAGGAGCTGCAGAAGGGCTTCATTCGGCCTTCTCGTCACCTGCTTCTGCCAGTTTTTTCTTTGTTAAAAAGAAAGATGGCTGTCTTCATCCCTGCATCGACTTATGTAGCCTTAATGACTGTACAGTTAAATATCGTTATACTCTGCCCCTGATTCCACCTGCTCTGGAGCAACTGCATCAGGCCCAATACTTCACCAAGTTGGACCTGCGCAGTAATTACAACCTATGTATCCGTGAGGGTGATGAGTGGAAGACGGCGTTCTCAACCACTTCCGGCCACTACAAATATTTGGCCATGCCCTTCAGGGCTTTGCAACGCTCCTTCTGTTTTCTAAGCCTTTGTTAATGACATCTTCAGGGATATGCTCTAACGCTTCATCATAGTCTACATCGATGATACACTCATCTACTCCACCAACTTTGAGGAACACATCTCGCAATTCCGGCAGGTACTGCAGCGTCTTATTGACCAAATCTGTACGCCAAGAAGGAAAAGTGAATTCCTAAAGACATCCATCTCCTCCCTTGGCTATGTGATAAGTGCTAAGGGAGTTGCTGGATCAAGGCAAAGTGGAAGCAGTTCTGCAGTGGCCACAACCCACCACTGTGAAGGAATTACAACGCTTCCTTGGTTTCACCAAGGACAGCTTTGACTTTGACCACGGTTATGTCTTGCCCCTGTGCTCTGTCATTAAAAGGTTTGCACGTGGATCCAAACGCCTCAGTCTCCTCATTACAAGATGCATGTAGACATTAATATAGACATGAATATAGAGATGAAAATAGAGATAAAGATAGAGATGAATATGGAGATGAAGATAGACATGAAAATAGAGATGATTATAAAGATGAAAATCGTCACCACTATAAGAATGAACATAGAGATGAACATAGAGATGAATATAGAGATAAAAATAGACATGAATACAGACATGAATGTAGACATGAATATAATTGTTACGGATAGAGTTCAGGAACCCAGAAACAGAGGGCTTGAACGCAGATGGGTAAGGTTGTAGCTTGTTTTAATAACTTAACGAAAGATCACCTCACAAGAGGGGAAAAGGGGGCAAGTAACTCAAACAACTGAGGAGCAGCATCAAAGTCCAAGACAGGGACAGGCATAAAAGACACAAAACACTCCAATACAGGGACCAGAAACACACAAGCTTAAATAAACAAACTCACAGTCAACTAAACAGGATGCAGCTGTGAACACCTCCAGCAGGAGACACAGGTGAGTGGCAGTAGCAAGAGAAGAACACAACAGACCTGCACAGAACAGACAGTGAAAAACCTAAAACAGAACAAGCACAACGTGTTAATAAGATCAAAATAGAGATGAATATAGAAATGAAAATAGAGAGGAATATGACAGTTTTTTCCATATCTGATTTTGAGCAGTAGCAGTAATACATTTTGTAATTTTTTGTCATTTTTCACTCTGCTGTCGAATTCAAATGAAGCCAGGTCATGTCTTGAACCATGTTCTTACCTTGTACAAGATTAATCTTTAAAAATATAGTTTTTTCATTATTTCGTTTTATTTTATTTGTTTACCTTTATTTAACCACAAGTCCTATTGAGATTAACATATCTCTTTTTGAAAGGTGCCCTGTTAAATAAAAGACAGAAAGATCTTGATCGTGTGAAGCTGTTCTCTCTTTGAGAATTTGTATATGAGTGGAAAAAAGTAAAGTAACAAGTGGGGAATTACTTTTTCAAATAGGTAATGCTTAAAGTAATTTAATTACAATTTTGATCCAGTAACTAAGTAAAGTCATCAACTACTCTTCCAAGTAACTTACCCAACACTGATTATCACACATGTAGAGTTGGAGCATACATCACTTTGTTTTTTATTACTATTCTTTTTGTTTTGTTTAACCAAAAAAGACAACCGTTTACACAAACAAGTTTTTTTTGTGTTTTTTTTTTTTATTAGTCACCGATGGTTTTACAGTTCCTAAATATGAGTAATGAAGTAATGAGGTGCTTCTGTAGTATAGTAATCCTAATTTAATAATTGAAATTTGAACTGCTTTTGACCATTTCAGAATCTGCTGGAATAACGTTATTGGTTGAATGGATGCAGCAATCAAAAAAATGTAAGGGTTAAGACTGTAAAGGTTAACCTGCCACCTCTGAAAGAGTTTCAACCTGATTGTGAGGGAGGCAGGGGATGTTGAGACCAAGTGGAGCCTGTTTGAGATCATGGCTAATCAGAGCTGAGGTTGAATGGTTGATGGTGTCTATCTGAGCAGCAATACACAAACGTTCATGGTGGATACTATAGGTGAATATAGCTGTTAATCTGACAAAGAAGGCATTTGGATTGTCCTGGAATACGGTTCCTGTCAAAAGTTAACAATAAGGTCAAAAGTTCAAAAGTAGGTCTGGGGCAGGTGTAGGTTAGGATCAGCAAAGGTATGTCAAAGGCAGGACGAGCATAGGTCAAGGGCAAACAGGAGTTGAAACAGGCGACTGGCAGGAGTAGAATCAGGAATGTCAAGAGGAGTGCTCAGGATTGACACCAAGTGTTCAATACTTTGCATAGAACTGAGCAGGAGCTTTGCTTATAAACTGTAGTGGATGATGACCAGCTCTGAGGTCTGGGAGGGTCAATACTCAGCAGTGTACGCAGGTGGCCAGAGGAGGAGACCGAGGGCTTGGTGTGGAGGCGATGATCAATGAAGCGCTGGAGGACTTGGCGAACGTGGAACACGTGCTCCACAAAGTTGTCCGAGTACACAAGGATGTCGTTGATATTCATGATGACAAACTTATGAAGGAGATCTGTCTTCAACTCACCCCCCTCACGGAGCTCAGTGGAACCACAGATTCCTGCTACTCTCAGCTCTGAGGAATTTCTTTCATTCTTCGATTGTAAAATCCTAAATATTAGACAAAAGCTGAACAAAGTTCTCCCTACTATCAGCCCAGAGCAGGCTAAAACAGTAGAAACAAAGGCATCTATAGAAACCTCTAACATTAGACTGCTTCACTGCTGTAGATCTAGCAGAATTAACATCACTTATTAACTTATTTCCTCCAAAATCTCAACTTGTCTTTTAGACCCAATCCCCACTAAGGTTTTTAAAGAAACCTTCCCCTCAAATAATGAATCAGTTTTACATATTATAAATACTTCCATAGAAACAGGTTATGTGCCACAATCTTTTAAATATGCAGTTGTTAAGCCTCTTCTGAAAAATCCCAGTTTAGATCCTGGCATTCTGACCAACTATAGACCAATATCAAATCTCCCCTTTATCTCAAAGATATTAGAAAGAGTGGTAGTTAAACAGCTATACTGCCACCTACAGGACAATAACCTCTTTGAAGATTTCCAGTCAGGGTTCAGACCTCACCATAGCACTGAAACTGCACTAGTTAGAGTCACTAATGACTTGTTACTGGCCACAGAAAAAGGGACTAATCTCTATTCTGGTCCTGTTAGATCTTAGTGCAGCCTTTGACACTATAGACCACAGCATCTTACTCCAGAGACTAGAGCATGACATAGGGATCAGAGGATCTGCCCTTCAATGGTTTAAATCCTATTTATCTGAAAAGTACCAGTTTGTTCATGTAAATGGACATTCCTCCCATTATAGCCGAGTTAGCCACGGAGTCCCACAAGGCTCAGTTCTAGGACCCATCCAGTTTATGCTTTACATGCTGCCTCTAGGGAATATAATCAGGAAACACGGGATTAATTGTCATTGTTGTGCAGATGATACACAGTTGTATCTATCCATTAAACCTGACCAGAATGACCGCTTAGAGAAACTTAGTGCCTGCATTAGTGACATCAAGACCTCGATGACCGTTAATGACCTCCTCTTAAACCCAGAAAAACTGAGGTCATTATACTAGGCCCAAAATACCTCAGAGATGCTCTACCTGTTTAGATGGTCTCCCTGGATGATGTAAATATAGCCTCCAATTCCACAGTTAGAAACCTGGGGGTTTTATTTGACCAGGATTTATCATTTTTGCTCCTGTCTTTGGCAGTGACCTCACCTTTGGCTCTTCCAGCTCCTGTCTTTGGCCGTGACCTCACTTTTGGCTCTTCCCGCTCCTGTCTTTGGCCGTGACCTCAACTCTGGCTCTTCCCGCTCCTGTCATTGGCCGTGACCTCGCCTTTGGCTCTTCCAGCTCCTGTCTTTGGCCATGACCTCGCCTTTGGCTCTTCCCGCTCCTGTCTTTGGCTGTGACCTCGCCTCTGGCTCTTTCCGCTCCTGTCATTGGCCGTAACCTCGCTTTTGGCTCTTTCCGCTCTTGTCTTTGGCCGTGACCTCGCCTTTGTCTCTTCCCGCTCCTGTCTTTGGCCGTGACCCTTAACTCTGGCTCTTCCCGCTCCTGTCTTTGGCAGTGACCTCGCCTTTGGCTCTTCCCACTCCTGTCATTGGCTGTGACCTCACCTTTGGCTTTTCCTTTTCCTGTGTTTGGCAGTGACCTCGCCTTTGGCTCTTCCCGCTCCTGTCTTTGGCTGTGACCTCACCTTTGGCTCTTCCAGCTCCTGTATTTGGCAGTGACCACACCTTTGGCTCTTCCCGCTCCTGTCTTTGGCCGTGACCTCGCCTCTGGCTCTTCTTCTCCTTTCTTTGGCAGTGACCTCGCCTTTGGCTCTTCCCTCTCCTGTCTTTGGCCGTGACTTCGCCTTTGGCTCTTCCCGCTCCTGTATTTGGCAGTGACCACACCTTTGGCTCTTCCCGCTCCTGTATTTGGCAGTGACCTCGCCTTTGGCTCTTCCCTCTCCTGTCTTTGGCCGTGACTTCGCCTTTGGCTCTTCCCGCTCCTGTATTTGGCAGTGACCTCGCCTTTGGCTCTTCCCTCTCCTGTATTTGGCAGTGACCTCGCCTTTGGCTCTTCCCTCTCCTGTCTTTGGCCGTGACCTCGCCTTTGGCTCTTCCCGCTCCTGTCTTTGGCAGTGACCTCGCCTTTGGCTCTTCCCGCTCCTGTATTTGGCAGTGACCTCGCCTTTGGCTCTTCCCTCTCCTGTCTTTGGCTGTGACCTCGCCTTTGGCTCTTCCCTCTCCTGTCTTTGGCAGTGACCTCGCCTTTGGCTCTTCCCGCTCCTGTATTTGGCAGTGAACTCGCCTTTGGCTCTTCCCTCTCCTGTCTTTGGCCGTGACTTCGCCTTTGGCTCTTCCAGCTCCTTTATTTGGCCGTGACCTCGCCTTTGGCTCTTCCAGCTCCTGTCTTTGGCCGTGACCTCGCCTTTGGCTCTTCCCGCTCCTGTATTTGGCAGTGACCTCGCCTTTGGCTCTTCCAGCTCCTGTCTTTGGCCATGACCTTGCATCTGGCTTTTCCCCCTCCTGTCTTTGGCTGTGACCTCACCTTCAGCTCTTCCAGCTCCTGTCTTTGGCCGTGACCTCGCCTTTGGCTCTTCTTCTCCTTTCTTTGGCAGTGACCTCACCTTTGGCTCTTCCAGCTCCTGTCTTTGGCCGTGACCTCACTTTTGGCTCTTCCCGCTCCTGTCTTCGGCCATGACCTCGCCTTTGGCTCTTCCGGCTCCTGTCTTTGGCTGTGACCTAAACTCTGGCTCTTCCCGCTCCTGTCTTTGGCAGTGACCTCAACTCTGGCTCTTCCCGCTCCTGTCATTGGCCGTAACCTCGCCTCTGGCTCTTTCCGCTCCTGTCTTTGGCCGTAACCTCGCCTCTGGCTCTTTCCGCTCCTGTCTTTGGCCGTGACCTTAACTCTGGCTCTTCCCTCTCCTGTCTTTGGCAGTGACCTCGCCTTTGGCTCTTCCCGCTCCTGTATTTGGCAGTGACCTCGCCTTTGGCTCTTCCAGCTCCTGTCTTTGGCCGTGACCTCACCTTTGGCTTTTCCTTTTCCTGTCTTTGGCAGTGACCTCGCCTTTGGCTCTTCCAGCTCCTGTCTTTGGCCGTGACCTCGCCTTTGGCTCTTCTTCTCCTATCTTTGGCAGTGACCTCGCCTTTGGCTCTTCCCTCTCCTGTCTTTGGCCGTGACTTCGCCTTTGGCTCTTCCCGCTCCTGTATTTGGCAGTGACTTCGCCTTTGGCTCTTCCCGCTCCTGTATTTGGCAGTGACCACACCTTTGGCTCTTCCCGCTCCTGTCTTTGGCCGTGACCTCACTTTTGGCTCTTCCCGCTCCTGTCTTCGGCCATGACCTCACCTTTGGCTCTTCCCGCTCCTGTCTTTGGCTGTGACCTCGCCTCTGGCTCTTTCCGCTCCTGTCTTTGGCCGTGACCTCAACTCTGGCTCTTCCCGCTCCTGTCATTGGCCGTAACCTCGCCTTTGTCTGTTCCCGCTCCTGTCTTTGGCCGTAACCTCGCCTCTGGCTCTTTCCACTCTTGTCTTTGGCCGTGACCTCGCCTTTGTCTCTTCCCGCTCCTTTCATTGGCCGTAACCTCGCCTCTGGCTCTTTCCGCTCCTGTCTTTGGCCGTGACCTCAACTCTGGCTCTTCCCGCTCCTGTCTTTGGCCGTGACCTCGCCTTTGTCTGTTCCCGCTCCTGTCTTTGGGCATGACCTCGCCTTTGTCTGTTCCCGCTCCTGTCTTTGGCCGTAACCTCGCCTCTGGCTCTTTCCGCTCTTGTCTTTGGCCGTGACCTCGCCTTTGTCTCTTCCCGCTCCTGTCATTGGCCGTAACCTCGCCTCTGGCTCTTTCCGCTCCTGTCTTTGGCCGTGACCCTTAACTCTGGCTCTTCCCGCTCCTGTCTTTGGCAGTGACCTCGCCTTTGGCTCTTCCCACTCCTGTCATTGGCTGTGACCTCACCTTTGGCTTTTCCAGCTCCTGTCTTTGGCCGTTACCTCACCTTTGGCTTTTCCTTTTCCTGTGTTTGGCAGTGACCTCGCCTTTGGCTCTTCCCGCTCCTGTCTTTGGCTGTGACCTCACCTTTGGCTCTTCCAGCTCCTGTCTTTGGCCGTGACCTCGCCTCTGGCTCTTCTTCTCCTTTCTTTGGCAGTGACCTCGCCTTTGGCTCTTCCCTCTCCTGTCTTTGGCCGTGACTTCGACTTTGGCTCTTCCCGCTCCTGTATTTGGCAGTGACCACACCTTTGGCTCTTCCCGCTCCTGTATTTGGCAGTGACCTCGCCTTTGGCTCTTCCCTCTCCTGTCTTTGGCCGTGACTTCGCCTTTGGCTCTTCCCGCTCCTGTATTTGGCAGTGACCTCGCCTTTGGCTCTTCCCTCTCCTGTCTTTGGTCGTGACCTCGCCTTTGGCTCTTCCCTCTCCTGTATTTGGCAGTGACCTCGCCTTTGGCTCTTCCCTCTCCTGTCTTTGGCCGTGACCTCGCCTTTGGCTCTTCCCTCTCCTGTCTTTGGCAGTGACCTCGCCTTTGGCTCTTCCCGCTCCTGTATTTGGCAGTGACCTCGCCTTTGGCTCTTCCCTCTCCTGTCTTTGGCTGTGACCTCGCCTTTGGCTCTTCCCTCTCCTGTCTTTGGCAGTGACCTCGCCTTTGGCTCTTCCCGCTCCTGTATTGGCAGTGACCTCGCCTTTGGCTCTTCCCTCTCCTGTCTTTGGCCGTGACTTCGCCTTTGGCTCTTCCAGCTCCTGTATTTGGCCGTGACCTCGCCTTTGACTCTTCCCGCTCCTGTCTTTGGCCGTGACCCTCGCCTTTGGCTCTTCCAGCTCCTGTCTTTGGCCGTGACCTCGCCTTTGGCTCTTCCCGCTCCTGTATTTGGCAGTGACCTCGCCTTTGGCTCTTCCAGCTCCTGTTTTTGGCCATGACCTTGCATCTGGCTTTTCCCCCTCCTGTCTTTGGCTGTGACCTCACCTTCGGCTCTTCCAGCTCCTGTCTTTGGCCGTGACCTCGCCTTTGGCTCTTCTTCTCCTTTCTTTGGCAGTGACCTCACCTTTGGCTCTTCCAGCTCCTGTCTTTGGCCGTGACCTCACTTTTTGGCTCTTCCCGCTCCTGTCTTCGGCCATGACCTCGCCTTTGGCTCTTCCCGCTTCTGTCTTTGGCTGTGACCTCGCCTCTGGCTCTTTCCGCTCCTGTCTTTGGCCGTGACCTCAACTCTGGCTCTTCCCGCTCCTGTCATTGGCCGTAACCTCGCCTCTGGCTCTTTCCGCTCCTGTCTTTGGCCGTGACCTTAACTCTGGCTCTTCCCTCTCCTGTCTTTGGCAGTGACCTCACCTTTGGCTCTTCCCACTCCTGTCATTGGCTGTGACCTCACCTTTGGCTCTTCCAGCTCCTGTCTTTGGCCGTGACCTCACCTTTGGCTTTTCCTTTTCCTGTCTTTGGCAGTGACCCTCGCCTTTGGCTCTTCCAGCTCCTTTCTTTGGCAGTGACCTCGCCTTTGGCTCTTCCCTCTCCTGTCTTTGGCCGTGACTTCGCCTTTGGCTCTTCCCGCTCCTGTATTTGGCAGTGACCACACCTTTGGCTCTTCCCGCTCCTGTATTTGGCAGTGACCTCGCCTTTGGCTCTTCCCTCTACTGTCTTTGGCCGTGACTTCGCCTTTGGCTCTTCTTCTCCTTTCTTTGGCAGTGACCTCACCTTTGGCTCTTCCAGCTCCTGTCTTTGGCCGTTCCCTCGCCTTTGGCTCTTCCCTCTCCTGTCTTTGGCCGTGACTTCGTCTTTGGCTCCTCCAGCTTCTGTTTTTGGCTGTTACCTCATCTATGGCTATCCCTCTTCTGTCTTTGGCTGTGACCTTGACATTGCCTTTGGCTCTTCCAGCTCCTGTCTTTGGCCGTGACCTCGCCTTTGTCTGTTCCCGCTTCTGTCTTTGGCCGTAACCTCGCCTCTGGCTCTTTCCGCTCTTGTCTTTGGCCGTGACCTCGCCTTTGTCTCTTCCCGCTCCTGTCATTGGCCGTTACCTCGCCTTTGGCTCTTCCCTCTCCTGTCTTTGGCCGTGACTTCGTCTTTGGCTCCTCCAGCTTCTGTTTTTGGCTGTTACCTCATCTATGGCTATCCCTCTTCTGTCTTTGGCTGTGACCTTGACATTGCCTTTGGCTCTTCCAGCTCCTGTCTTTGGCCGTGACCTCGCCTTTGTCTGTTCCCGCTTCTGTCTTTGGCCGTAACCTCGCCTCTGGCTCTTTCCGCTCTTGTCTTTGGCCGTGACCTCGCCTTTGTCTCTTCCCGCTCCTGTCATTGGCCGTAACCTCGCCTCTGGCTCTTTCCGCTCCTGTCTTTGGCCGTGACCTCAACTCTGGCTCTTCCCGCTCCTGTCTTTGGCAGTGACCTTGCCTTTGGCTCTTCCCACTCCTGTCATTGGCTGTGACCTCACCTTTGGCTCTTCCAGCTCCTGTCTTTGGCCGTGACCTCACCTTTGGCTTTTCCTTTTCCTGTCTTTGGCAGTGACCTCGCCTTTGGCTCTTCCCGCTCCTGTCTTTGGCCGTGACCTCGCCTTTGGCTCTTCTTCTCCTTTCTTTGGCAGTGACCTCGCCTTTGGCTCTTCCCTCTCCTGTCTTTGGCAGTGACTTCGCCTTTGGCTCTTCCCGCTCCTGTATT
Source organism: Oryzias woworae (assembly GCA_016861445.1). Taxonomy (NCBI): domain Eukaryota; kingdom Metazoa; phylum Chordata; class Actinopteri; order Beloniformes; family Adrianichthyidae; genus Oryzias; species Oryzias woworae. The sequence goes on from BOLG01001664.1 coordinate 6,571,855, forward strand.
TGGCAGTGACCACACCTTTGGCTCTTCCCGCTCCTGTATTTGGCTGTGACCTCACCTTTGGCTCTTCCAGCTCCTGTCTTTGGCCGTGACCTCGCCTTTGGCTCTTCTTCTCCTTTCTTTGGCAGTGACCTCGCCTTTGGCTCTTCCCTCTCCTGTCTTTGGCAGTGACTTCGCCTTTGGCTCTTCCCTCTCCTGTCTTTGGCAGTGACTTCGCCTTTGGCTCTTCCCGCTCCTGTATTTGGCAGTGACCACACCTTTGGCTCTTCCCGCTCCTGTCTTTGGCCGTGACCTCGCCTTTGGCTCTTCTTCTTCTTTCTTTGGCAGTGACCTCGCCTTTGGCTCTTCCTGCTCCTGTATTTGGCAGTGACCACACCTTTGGCTTTTCCCGCTCCTGTATTTGGCAGTGACCTCGCCTTTGGCTCTTCCCTCTCCTGTCTTTGGCCGTGACTTCGCCTCTGGCTCTTCCCGCTCTTGTATTTGGCAGTGACCTCGCCTTTGGCTCTTCCCTCTCCTGTCTTTGGTCGTGACCTCGCCTTTGGCACTTCCCTCTCCTGTATTTGGCAGTGACCTCGCCTTTGGCTCTTCCCTCTCCTGTCTTTGGCCGTGACCTCGCCTTTGGCTCTTCCCTCTCCTGTCTTTGGCAGTGACCTCGCCTTTGGCTCTTCCCGCTCCTGTATTTGGCAGTGACCTCGTCTTTGGCTCTTCCCTCTCCTGTCTTTGGCTGTGACCTCGCCTTTGGCTCTTCCCTCTCCTGTCTTTGGCAGTGACCTCGCCTTTGGCTCTTCCCGCTCCTGTATTTGTCAGTGACCTCGCCTTTGGCTCTTCCCTCTCCTGTCTTTGGCAGTGACTTCGCCTTTGGCTCTTCCAGCTCCTGTATTTGGCCGTAACCTCGCCTTTGGCTCTTCCCGCTCCTGTCTTTGGCCGTGACCTCGCCTTTGGCTCTTCCAGCTCCTGTCTTTGGCCGTGACCTCGCCTTTGGCTCTTCCCGCTCCTGTATTTGGCAGTGACCTCGCCTTTGGCTCTTCCAGCTCCTGTCTTTGGCCATGACCTTGCATCTGGCTTTTCCCCCTCCTGTCTTTGGCTGTGACCTCACCTTTGGCTCTTCCAGCTCCTGTCTTTGGCCGTGACCTCGCCTTTGGCTCTTCTTCTCCTTTCTTTGGCAGTGACCTCACCTTTGGCTCTTCCAGCTCCTGTCTTTGGCCGTGACCTCACCTTTGGCTTTTCCTTTTCCTGTCTTTGGCAGTGACCTCGCCTTTGGCTCTTCCAGCTCCTGTCTTTGGCCGTGACCTCACCTTTGGCTCTTCTTCTCCTTTCTTTGGCAGTGACCTCGCCGTTGGCTCTTCCCTCTCCTGTCTTTGGCCGTGACCTCGCCTTTGGCTCTTCCAGCTCCTGTATTTGGCCATGACCTTGCATCTGGCTTTTCCTCCTCCTGTCTTTGGCTGTGACCTCACCTTCGGCTCTTCCAGCTCCTGTCTTTGGCCGTGACTTCGCCTTTGGCTCTTCTTCTCCTTTCTTTGGCAGTGACCTCACCTTTGGCTCTTCCCTCTACTGTCTTTGGTCGTGACCTCGCCTTTGGCTCTTCCCTCTCCTGTATTTGGCAGTGACCTCGCCTTTGGCTCTTCCCTCTCCTGTCTTTGGCCGTGACCTCGCCTTTGGCTCTTCCCTCTCCTGTCTTTGGCAGTGACCTCGCCTTTGGCTCTTCCCGCTCCTGTATTTGGCAGTGACCTCGCCTTTGGCTCTTCCCTCTCCTGTCTTTGGCAGTGACCTCGCCTTTGGCTCTTCCCGCTCCTGTCTTTGGCAGTGACCTCGCCTTTGGCTCTTCCCTCTCCTGTCTTTTGGCAGTGACCTCGCCTTTGGCTCTTCCCACTCCTGTATTTGGCAGTGACCTCGCCTTTGGCTCTTCCCTCTCCTGTCTTTGGCTGTGACCTCGCCTTTGGCTCTTCCCGCTCCTGTCTTTGGCCGTGACCTCGCCTTTGAATCTTCCCTCTCCTGTCTTTGGCAGTGACCTCGCCTTTGGCTCTTCCCGCTCCTGTCTTTGGCAGTGACCTCGCCTTTGGCTCTTCCCTCTCCTGTCTTTGGCAGTGACCTCGCCTTTGGCTCTTCCCACTCCTGTATTTGGCAGTGACCTCGCCTTTGGCTCTTCCCTCTCCTGTCTTTGGCTGTGAACTCGCCTTTGGCTCTTCCCGCTCCTGTCTTTGGCCGTGACCTCGCCTTTGTCTGTTCCCGCTCCTTGTCTTTGGCCGTGACCTCGCCTTTGTCTGTTCCCGCTCCTGTCTTTGGCAGTGACCTCGCCTTTGGCTCTTCCCTCTCCTGTCTTTGGCCGTGACCTCGCCTTTGTCTCTTCCCGCTCCTGTCATTGGCCGTAACCTCGCCACTGGCTCTTTCCGCTCCTGTCTTTGGCCGTGACCTCAACTCTGGCTCTTCCCGCTCCTGTCTTTGGCAGTGACCTCGCCTTTGGCTCTTCCCGCTCCTGTCTTTGGCTGTGACCTCACCTTTGGCTCTTCCAGCTCCTGTCTTTGGCCGTGACCTCGCCTTTGGCTCTTCTTCTCCTTTCTTTGGCAGTGACCTCGCCTTTGGCTCTTCCCTCTCCTGTCTTTGGCCGTGACTTTGCCTTTGGCTCTTCCCGCTCCTGTATTTGGCAGTGACCACACCTTTGGCTCTTCCCGCTCCTGTATTTGGCAGTGACCTCGCCTTTGGCTCTTCCCTCTCCTGTCTTTGGCCGTGACTTCGCCTTTGGCTCTTCCCGCTCCTGTATTTGGCAGTGACCTCGCCTTTGGCTCTTCCCTCTCCTGTCTTTGGTCGTGACCTCGCCTTTGGCTCTTCCCTCTCCTGTCTTTGGCCGTGACCTCGCCTTTGGCTCTTCCCTCTCCTGTCTTTGGCAGTGACCTCGCCTTTGGCTCTTCCCGCTCCTGTATTTGGCAGTGACCTCGCCTTTGGCTCTTCCCTCTCCTGTCTTTGGCTGTGACCTCGCCTTTGGCTCTTCCCTCTCCTGTCTTTGGCAGTGACCTCGCCTTTGGCTCTTCCCGCTCCTGTATTTGGCAGTGACCTCGCCTTTGGCTCTTCCCTCTCCTGTCTTTGGCCGTGACTTCGCCTTTGGCTCTTCCAGCTCCTGTATTTGGCCGTGACCTCGCCTTTGGCTCTTCTTGTCCTTTCTTTGGCCGTGACCTCGCCTTTGGCTCTTCCCGCTCCTGTCTTTGGCCGTGACCTCGCCTTTGGCTCTTCCCGCTCCTGTATTTGGCAGTGACCTCGCCTTTGGCTCTTCCAGCTCCTGTCTTTGGCCATGACCTTGCATCTGGCTTTTCCCCCTCCTTTCTTTGGCTGTGACCTCACCTTCGGCTCTTCCAGCTCCTGTCTTTGGCCGTGACCTCGCCTTTGGCTCTTCTTCTCCTTTCTTTGGCAGTGACCTCACCTTTGGCTCTTCCCGCTCCTGTCTTTGGCTGTGACCTCGCCTCTGGCTCTTTCCGCTCCTGTCTTTGGCCGTGACCTCAACTCTGGCTCTCCCCGCTCCTGTCATTGGCCGTAACCTCGCCTCTGGCTCTTTCCGCTCCTGTCTTTGGCCGTGACCTTAACTCTGGCTCTTCCCGCTCCTGTCTTTGGCAGTGACCTCGCCTTTGGCTCTTCCCACTCCTGTCAATGGCTGTGACCTCACCTTTGGCTCTTCCCGCTCCTGTCTTTGGCCGTGACTTCACCTTTGGCTTTTCCTTTTCCTGTCTTTGGCAGTGACCTCGCCTTTGGCTCTTCCCGCTCCTGTCATTGGCCGTAACCTCGCCTCTGGCTCTTTCCGCTCCTGTCTTTGGCCGTGACCTCAACTCTGGCTCTTCCCGCTCCTGTCTTTGGCAGTGACCTTGCCTTTGGCTCTTCCCACTCCTGTCATTGGCTGTGACCTCACCTTTGGCTCTTCCAGCTCCTGTCTTTGGCCGTGACCTCACCTTTGGCTTTTCCTTTTCCTGTCTTTGGCAGTGACCTCGCCTTTGGCTCTTCCCGCTCCTGTCTTTGGCCGTGACCTCGCCTTTGGCTCTTCTTCTCCTTTCTTTGGCAGTGACCTCGCCTTTGGCTCTTCCCTCTCCTGTCTTTGGCAGTGACTTCGCCTTTGGCTCTTCCCGCTCCTGTATTTGGCAGTGACCACACCTTTGGCTCTTCCCGCTCCTGTATTTGGCTGTGACCTCACCTTTGGCTCTTCCAGCTCCTGTCTTTGGCCGTGACCTCGCCTTTGGCTCTTCTTCTCCTTTCTTTGGCAGTGACCTCGCCTTTGGCTCTTCCCTCTCCTGTCTTTGGCAGTGACTTCGCCTTTGGCTCTTCCCTCTCCTGTCTTTGGCAGTGACTTCGCCTTTGGCTCTTCCCGCTCCTGTATTTGGCAGTGACCACACCTTTGGCTCTTCCCGCTCCTGTCTTTGGCCGTGACCTCGCCTTTGGCTCTTCTTCTTCTTTCTTTGGCAGTGACCTCGCCTTTGGCTCTTCCTGCTCCTGTATTTGGCAGTGACCACACCTTTGGCTTTTCCCGCTCCTGTATTTGGCAGTGACCTCGCCTTTGGCTCTTCCCTCTCCTGTCTTTGGCCGTGACTTCGCCTCTGGCTCTTCCCGCTCTTGTATTTGGCAGTGACCTCGCCTTTGGCTCTTCCCTCTCCTGTCTTTGGTCGTGACCTCGCCTTTGGCACTTCCCTCTCCTGTATTTGGCAGTGACCTCGCCTTTGGCTCTTCCCTCTCCTGTCTTTGGCCGTGACCTCGCCTTTGGCTCTTCCCTCTCCTGTCTTTGGCTGTGACCTCGCCTTTGGCTCTTCCCTCTCCTGTCTTTGGCAGTGACCTCGCCTTTGGCTCTTCCCGCTCCTGTATTTGTCAGTGACCTCGCCTTTGGCTCTTCCCTCTCCTGTCTTTGGCAGTGACTTCGCCTTTGGCTCTTCCAGCTCCTGTATTTGGCCGTAACCTCGCCTTTGGCTCTTCCCGCTCCTGTCTTTGGCCGTGACCTCGCCTTTGGCTCTTCCAGCTCCTGTCTTTGGCCGTGACCTCGCCTTTGGCTCTTCCCGCTCCTGTATTTGGCAGTGGACCTCGCCTTTGGCTCTTCCAGCTCCTGTCTTTGGCCATGACCTTGCATCTGGCTTTTCCCCCTCCTGTCTTTGGCTGTGACCTCGCCTTTGGCTCTTCCCTCTCCTGTCTTTGGCCGTGACCTCGCCTTTGGCTCTTCCCTCTCCTGTCTTTGGCAGTGACCTCGCCTTTGGCTCTTCCCGCTCCTGTATTTGGCAGTGACCTCGCCTTTGGCTCTTCCCTCTCCTGTCTTTGGCTGTGACCTCGCCTTTGGCTCTTCCCTCTCCTGTCTTTGGCAGTGACCTCGCCTTTGGCTCTTCCCGCTCCTGTATTTGGCAGTGACCTCGCCTTTGGCTCTTCCCTCTCCTGTCTTTGGCCGTGACTTCGCCTTTGGCTCTTCCAGCTCCTGTATTTGGCCGTGACCTCGCCTTTGGCTCTTCTTCTCCTTTCTTTGGCCGTGACCTCGCCTTTGGCTCTTCCAGCTCCTGTCTTTGGCCGTGACCTCGCCTTTGGCTCTTCCCGCTCCTGTATTTGGCAGTGACCTCGCCTTTGGCTCTTCCAGCTCCTGTCTTTGGCCATGACCTTGCATCTGGCTTTTCCCCCTCCTTTCTTTGGCTGTGACCTCACCTTCGGCTCTTCCAGCTCCTGTCTTTGGCCGTGACCTCGCCTTTGGCTCTTCTTCTCCTTTCTTTGGCAGTGACCTCACCTTTGGCTCTTCCCGCTCCTGTCTTTGGCTGTGACCTCGCCTCTGGCTCTTTCCGCTCCTGTCTTTGGCCGTGACCTCAACTCTGGCTCTCCCCGCTCCTGTCATTGGCCGTAACCTCGCCTCTGGCTCTTTCCGCTCCTGTCTTTGGCCGTGACCTTAACTCTGGCTCTTCCCGCTCCTGTCTTTGGCAGTGACCTCGCCTTTGGCTCTTCCCACTCCTGTCAATGGCTGTGACCTCACCTTTGGCTCTTCCCGCTCCTGTCTTTGGCCGTGACTTCACCTTTGGCTTTTCCTTTTCCTGTCTTTGGCAGTGACCTCGCCTTTGGCTCTTCCAGCTCCTGTCATTGGCCGTAACCTCGCCTCTGGCTCTTTCCGCTCCTGTCTTTGGCCGTGACCTCAACTCTGGCTCTTCCCGCTCCTGTCTTTGGCAGTGACCTTGCCTTTGGCTCTTCCCACTCCTGTCATTGGCTGTGACCTCACCTTTGGCTCTTCCAGCTCCTGTCTTTGGCCGTGACCTCACCTTTGGCTTTTCCTTTTCCTGTCTTTGGCAGTGACCTCGCCTTTGGCTCTTCCCGCTCCTGTCTTTGGCCGTGACCTCGCCTTTGGCTCTTCTTCTCCTTTCTTTGGCAGTGACCTCGCCTTTGGCTCTTCCCTCTCCTGTCTTTGGCAGTGACTTCGCCTTTGGCTCTTCCCGCTCCTGTATTTGGCAGTGACCACACCTTTGGCTCTTCCCGCTCCTGTATTTGGCTGTGACCTCACCTTTGGCTCTTCCAGCTCCTGTCTTTGGCCGTGACCTCGCCTTTGGCTCTTCTTCTCCTTTCTTTGGCAGTGACCTCGCCTTTGGCTCTTCCCTCTCCTGTCTTTGGCAGTGACTTCGCCTTTGGCTCTTCCCTCTCCTGTCTTTGGCAGTGACTTCGCCTTTGGCTCTTCCCGCTCCTGTATTTGGCAGTGACCACAACCTTTGGCTCTTCCCGCTCCTGTCTTTGGCCATGACCTCGCCTTTGGCTCTTCTTCTTCTTTCTTTGGCAGTGACCTCGCCTTTGGCTCTTCCTGCTCCTGTATTTGGCAGTGACCACACCTTTGGCTTTTCCCGCTCCTGTATTTGGCAGTGACCTCGCCTTTGGCTCTTCCCTCTCCTGTCTTTGGCCGTGACTTCGCCTCTGGCTCTTCCCGCTCTTGTATTTGGCAGTGACCTCGCCTTTGGCTCTTCCCTCTCCTGTCTTTGGTCGTGACCTCGCCTTTGGCACTTCCCTCTCCTGTATTTGGCAGTGACCTCGCCTTTGGCTCTTCCCTCTCCTGTCTTTGGCCGTGACCTCGCCTTTGGCTCTTCCCTCTCCTGTCTTTGGCTGTGACCTCGCCTTTGGCTCTTCCCTCTCCTGTCTTTGGCAGTGACCTCGCCTTTGGCTCTTCCCGCTCCTGTATTTGTCAGTGACCTCGCCTTTGGCTCTTCCCTCTCCTGTCTTTGGCAGTGACTTCGCCTTTGGCTCTTCCAGCTCCTGTATTTGGCCGTAACCTCGCCTTTGGCTCTTCCCGCTCCTGTCTTTGGCCGTGACCTCGCCTTTGGCTCTTCCAGCTCCTGTCTTTGGCCGTGACCTCGCCTTTGGCTCTTCCCGCTCCTGTATTTGGCAGTGACCTCGCCTTTGGCTCTTCCAGCTCCTGTCTTTGGCCATGACCTTGCATCTGGCTTTTCCCCCTCCTGTCTTTGGCTGTGACCTCACCTTTGGCTCTTCCAGCTCCTGTCTTTGGCCGTGACCTCGCCTTTGGCTCTTCTTCTCCTTTCTTTGGCAGTGACCTCACCTTTGGCTCTTCCAGCTCCTGTCTTTGGCCGTGACCTCACCTTTGGCTTTTCCTTTTCCTGTCTTTGGCAGTGACCTCGCCTTTGGCTCTTCCAGCTCCTGTCTTTGGCCGTGACCTCACCTTTGGCTCTTCTTCTCCTTTCTTTGGCAGTGACCTCGCCTTTGGCTCTTCCCTCTCCTGTCTTTGGCCGTGACCTCGCCTTTGGCTCTTCCAGCTCCTGTATTTGGCCATGACCTTGCATCTGGCTTTTCCTCCTCCTGTCTTTGGCTGTGACCTCACCTTCGGCTCTTCCAGCTCCTGTCTTTGGCAGTGACTTCGCCTTTGGCTCTTCTTCTCCTTTCTTTGGCAGTGACCTCACCTTTGGCTCTTCCCTCTACTGTCTTTGGTCGTGACCTCGCCTTTGGCTCTTCCCTCTCCTGTATTTGGCAGTGACCTCGCCTTTGGCTCTTCCCTCTCCTGTCTTTGGCCGTGACCTCGCCTTTGGCTCTTCCCTCTCCTGTCTTTGGCAGTGACCTCGCCTTTGGCTCTTCCCGCTCCTGTATTGGCAGTGACCTCGCCTTTGGCTCTTCCCTCTCCTGTCTTTGGCTGTGACCTCGCCTTTGGCTCTTCCCTCTCCTGTCTTTGGCAGTGACCTCGCCTTTGGCTCTTCCCGCTCCTGTCTTTGGCAGTGACCTCGCCTTTGGCTCTTCCCTCTCCTGTCTTTGGCAGTGACCTCACCTTTGGCTCTTCCCACTCCTGTATTTGGCAGTGACCTCGCCTTTGGCTCTTCCCTCTCCTGTCTTTGGCTGTGACCTCGCCTTTGGCTCTTCCCGCTCCTGTCTTTGGCCGTGACCTCGCCTTTGTCTGTTCCCGCTCCTGTCTTTGGCCGTGACCTCGCCTTTGTCTGTTCCCGCTCCTGTCTTTGGCCGTAACCTCGCCTCTGGCTCTTTCCGCTCTTGTCTTTGGCCGTGACCTCGCCTTTGTCTCTTCCCGCTCCTGTCATTGGCCGTAACCTCGCCACTGGCTCTTTCCGCTCCTGTCTTTGGCCGTGACCTCAACTCTGGCTCTTCCCGCTCCTGTCTTTGGCAGTGACCTCGCCTTTGGCTCTTCCCGCTCCTGTCTTTGGCTGTGACCTCACCTTTGGCTCTTCCAGCTCCTGGTCTTTGGCCGTGACCTCGCCTTTGGCTCTTCTTCTCCTTTCTTTGGCAGTGACCTCGCCTTTGGCTCTTCCCTCTCCTGTCTTTGGCCGTGACTTTGCCTTTGGCTCTTCCCGCTCCTGTATTTGGCAGTGACCACACCTTTGGCTCTTCCCGCTCCTGTATTTGGCAGTGACCTCGCCTTTGGCTCTTCCCTCTCCTGTCTTTGGCCGTGACTTCGCCTTTGGCTCTTCCCGCTCCTGTATTTGGCAGTGACCTCGCCTTTGGCTCTTCCCTCTCCTGTCTTTGGTCGTGACCTCGCCTTTGGCTCTTCCCTCTCCTGTATTTGGCAGGGACCTCGCCTTTGGCTCTTCCCTCTCCTGTCTTTGGCCGTGACCTCGCCTTTGGCTCTTCCCTCTCCTGTCTTTGGCAGTGACCTCGCCTTTGGCTCTTCCCGCTCCTGTATTTGGCAGTGACCTCGCCTTTGGCTCTTCCCTCTCCTGTCTTTGGCTGTGACCTCGCCTTTGGCTCTTCCCTCTCCTGTCTTTGGCAGTGACCTCGCCTTTGGCTCTTCCCGCTCCTGTATTTGGCAGTGACCTCGCCTTTGGCTCTTCCCTCTCCTGTCTTTGGCCGTGACTTCGCCTTTGGCTCTTCCAGCTCCTGTATTTGGCCGTGACCTCGCCTTTGGCTCTTCTTCTCCTTTCTTTGGCCGTGACCTCGCCTTTGGCTCTTCCAGCTCCTGTCTTTGGCCGTGACCTCGCCTTTGGCTCTTCCCGCTCCTGTATTTGGCAAGTGACCTCGCCTTTGGCTCTTCCAGCTCCTGTCTTTGGCCATGACCTTGCATCTGGCTTTTTCCCCCTCCTTTCTTTGGCTGTGACCTCACCTTCGGCTCTTCCAGCTCCTGTCTTTGGCCGTGACCTCGCCTTTGGCTCTTCTTCTCCTTTCTTTGGCAGTGACCTCACCTTTGGCTCTTCCCGCTCCTGTCTTTGGCTGTGACCTCGCCTCTGGCTCTTTCCGCTCCTGTCTTTGGCCGTGACCTCAACTCTGGCTCTCCCCGCTCCTGTCATTGGCCGTAACCTCGCCTCTGGCTCTTTCCGCTCCTGTCTTTGGCCGTGACCTTAACTCTGGCTCTTCCCGCTCCTGTCTTTGGCAGTGACCTCGCCTTGGCTCTTCCCACTCCTGTCAATGGCTGTGACCTCACCTTTGGCTCTTCCCGCTCCTGTCTTTGGCCGTGACTTCACCTTTGGCTTTTCCTTTTCCTGTCTTGGCAGTGACCTCGCCTTTGGCTCTTCCAGCTCCTGTCTTTGGCCGTGACCTCGCCTTTGGCTCTTCTTCTCCTTTCTTTGGCAGTGACCTCGCCTTTGGCTCTTCCCTCTCCTGTCTTTGGCCGTGACTTCGCCTTTGGCTCTTCCCGCTCCTGTATTTGGCAGTGACCACACCTTTGGCTCTTCCCGCTCCTGTATTTTGCAGTGACCTCGCCTTTGGCTCTTCCCTCTCCTGTCTTTGGCCGGGACTTTGCCTTTGGCTCTTCCCGCTCCTGTATTTGGCAGTGACCTCGCCTTTGGCTCTTCCCTCTCCTGTATTTGGCAGTGACCTCGCCTTTGGCTCTTCCCTCTCCTGTCTTTGGCCGTGACTTCGCCTTTGGCTCTTCCCGCTCCTGTATTTGGCAGTGACCACACCTTTGGCTCTTCCCGCTCCTGTATTTTGCAGTGACCTCGCCTTTGGCTCTTCCCTCTCCTGTCTTTGGCCGGGACTTTGCCTTTGGCTCTTCCCGCTCCTGTATTTGGCAGTGACCTCGCCTTTGGCTCTTCCCTCTCCTGTATTTGGCAGTGACCTCGCCTTTGGCTCTTCCCTCTCCTGTCTTTGGCCGTGACCTCGCCTTTGGCTCTTCCCTCTCCTGTCTTTGGCAGTGACCTCGCCTTTCGCTCTTCCCGCTCCTGTATTTGGCAGTGACCTCGCCTTTGGCTCTTCCCTCTCCTGTCTTTGGCTGTGACCTCGCCTTTGGCTCTTCCCTCTCCTGTCTTTGGCAGTGACCTCGCCTTTGGCTCTTCCCGCTCCTGTATTTGGCAGTGACCTCGCCTTTGGCTCTTCCCTCTCCTGTCTTTGGTCGTGACCTCGCCTTTGGCTCTTCCCTCTCCTGTATTTGGCAGGGACCTCGCCTTTGGCTCTTCCCTCTCCTGTCTTTGGCCGTGACCTCGCCTTTGGCTCTTCCCTCTCCTGTCTTTGGCAGTGACCTCGCCTTTGGCTCTTCCCGCTCCTGTATTTGGCAGTGACCTCGCCTTTGGCTCTTCCCTCTCCTGTCTTTGGCTGTGACCTCGCCTTTGGCTCTTCCCTCTCCTGTCTTTGGCAGTGACCTCGCCTTTGGCTCTTCCCGCTCCTGTATTTGGCAGTGACCTCGCCTTTGGCTCTTCCCTCTCCTGTCTTTGGCCGTGACTTCGCCTTTGGCTCTTCCAGCTCCTGTATTTGGCCGTGACCTCGCCTTTGGCTCTTCTTCTCCTTTCTTTGGCCGTGACCTCGCCTTTGGCTCTTCCAGCTCCTGTCTTTGGCCGTGACCTCGCCTTTGGCTCTTCCCGCTCCTGTATTTGGCAGTGACCTCGCCTTTGGCTCTTCCAGCTCCTGTCTTTGGCCATGACCTTGCATCTGGCTTTTCCCCCTCCTTTCTTTGGCTGTGACCTCACCTTCGGCTCTTCCAGCTCCTGTCTTTGGCCGTGACCTCGCCTTTGGCTATTCTTCTCCTTTCTTTGGCAGTGACCTCACCTTTGGCTCTTCCCGCTCCTGTCTTTGGCTGTGACCTCGCCTCTGGCTCTTTCCGCTCCTGTCTTTGGCCGTGACCTCAACTCTGGCTCTCCCCGCTCCTGTCATTGGCCGTAACCTCGCCTCTGGCTCTTTCCGCTCCTGTCTTTGGCCGTGACCTTAACTCTGGCTCTTCCCGCTCCTGTCTTTGGCAGTGACCTCGCCTTTGGCTCTTCCCACTCCTGTCAATGGCTGTGACCTCACCTTTGGCTCTTCCCGCTCCTGTCTTTGGCCGTGACTTCACCTTTGGCTTTTCCTTTTCCTGTCTTTGGCAGTGACCTCGCCTTTGGCTCTTCCAGCTCCTGTCTTTGGCCGTGACCTCGCCTTTGGCTCTTCTTCTCCTTTCTTTGGCAGTGAACTCGCCTTTGGCTCTTCCCTCTCCTGTCTTTGGCCGTGACTTCGCCTTTGGCTCTTCCCGCTCCTGTATTTGGCAGTGACCACACCTTTGGCTCTTCCCGCTCCTGTATTTTGCAGTGACCTCGCCTTTGGCTCTTCCCTCTCCTGTCTTTGGCCGGGACTTTGCCTTTGGCTCTTCCCGCTCCTGTATTTGGCAGTGACCTCGCCTTTGGCTCTTCCCTCTCCTGTCTTTGGTCGTGACCTCGCCTTTGGCTCTTCCCTCTCCTGTATTTGGCAGTGACCTCGCCTTTGGCTCTTCCCTCTCCTGTCTTTGGCCGTGACCTCGCCTTTGGCTCTTCCCTCTCCTGTCTTTGGCAGTGACCTCGCCTTTCGCTCTTCCCGCTCCTGTATTTGGCAGTGACCTCGCCTTTGGCTATTCCCTCTCCTGTCTTTGGCTGTGACCTCGCCTTTGGCTCTTCCCTCTCCTGTCTTTGGCAGTGACCTCGCCTTTGGCTCTTCCCGCTCCTGTATTTGGCAGTGACCTCGCCTTTGGCTCTTCCCTCTCCTGTCTTTGGCAGTGACTTCGCCTTTGGCTCTTCCAGCTCCTGTATTTGGCCGTGACCTCGCCTTTGGCTCTTCCCGCTCCTTTCTTTGGCCGTGACCTCGCCTTTGGCTCTTCCAGCTCCTGTCTTTGGCCGTGACCTCGCCTTTGGCTCTTCCCGCTCCTGTATTTGGCAGTGACCTCGCCTTCGGCTCTTCCAGCTCCTGTCTTTGGCCATGACCTTGCATCTGGCTTTTCCCCCTCCTGTCTTTGGCTGTGACCTCACCTTTGGCTCTTCCAGCTCCTGTCTTTGGCCGTGACCTCGCCTTTGGCTCTTCTTCTCCTTTCTTTGGCAGTGACCTCACCTTTGTCTCTTCCAGCTCCTGTCTTTGGCCGTGACCTCACTTTTGGCTCTTCCCGCTCCTGTTTTCGGCCGTGACCTCGCCTTTTGGCTTTTCCCGATCCTGTCATTGGCCGTAACCTCGCCTCTGGCTCTTTCCGCTCCTGTCTTTGGCCGTGACCTCAACTCTGGCTCTTCCCGCTCCTGTCTTTGGCAGTGACCTCGCCTTTGGCTCTTCCCACTCCTGTCATTGGCTGTGACCTCACCTTTGGCTCTTCCAGCTCCTGTCTTTGGCCGTGACCTCACCTTTGGCTTTTCCTTTTCCTGTCTTTGGCAGTGACCTCGCCTTTGGCTCTTCCCATTCCTATCTTTGGCTGTGACCTCACCTTTGGCTCTTCCAGCTCCTGTCTTTGGCCGTGACCTCGCCTTTGGCTCTTCTTCTCCTTTCTTTGGCAGTGACCTCGCCTTTGGCTCTTCCCTCTCCTGTCTTTGGCCGTGACTTCGCCTTTGGCTCTTCCCGCTCCTGTATTTGGCAGTGACCACACCTTTGGCTCTTCCCGCTCCTGCATTTGGCAGTGACCTCGCCTTTGGCTCTTCCCTCTCCTGTCTTTGGCCGGGACTTCGCCTTTGGCTCTTCCCGCTCCTGTCTTTGGCCGTGACCTCGCCTTTGGCTCTTCCAGCTCCTGTCTTTGGCCGTGACCTCGCCTTTGGCTCTTCCCGCTCCTGTATTTGGCAGTGACCTCGCCTTTGGCTCTTCCAGCTCCTGTCTTTGGCCATGACCTTGCATCTGGCTTTTCCCCCTCCTGTCTTTGGCTGTGACCTCACCTTTGGCTCTTCCAGCTCCTGTCTTTGGCCGTGACCTCGCCTTTGGCTCTTCTTCTCCTTTCTTTGGCAGTGACCTCACCTTTGGCTCTTCCAGCTCCTGTCTTTGGCCGTGACCTCACCTTTGGCTTTTCCTTTTCCTGTCTTTGGCAGTGACCTCGCCTTTGGCTCTTCCAGCTCCTGTCTTTGGCCGTGACCTCACCTTTGGCTCTTCTTCTCCTTTCTTTGGCAGTGACCTCGCCTTTGGCTCTTCCCTCTCCTGTCTTTGGCCGTGACCTCGCCTTTGGCTCTTCCAGCTCCTGTATTTGGCCATGACCTTGCATCTGGCTTTTCCTCCTCCTGTCTTTGGCTGTGACCTCACCTTCGGCTCTTCCAGCTCCTGTCTTTGGCAGTGACTTCGCCTTTGGCTCTTCTTCTCCTTTCTTTGGCAGTGACCTCACCTTTGGCTCTTCCCTCTACTGTCTTTGGTCGTGACCTCGCCTTTGGCTCTTCCCTCTCCTGTATTTGGCAGTGACCTCGCCTTTGGCTCTTCCCTCTCCTGTCTTTGGCCGTGACCTCGCCTTTGGCTCTTCCCTCTCCTGTCTTTGGCAGTGACCTCGCCTTTGGCTCTTCCCGCTCCTGTATTTGGCAGTGACCTCGCCTTTGGCTCTTCCCTCTCCTGTCTTTGGCTGTGACCTCGCCTTTGGCTCTTCCCTCTCCTGTCTTTGGCAGTGACCTCGCCTTTGGCTCTTCCCGCTCCTGTCTTTGGCAGTGACCTCGCCTTTGGCTCTTCCCTCTCCTGTCTTTGGCAGTGACCTCGCCTTTGGCTCTTCCCACTCCTGTATTTGGCAAGTGACCTCGCCTTTGGCTCTTCCCTCTCCTGTCTTTGGCTGTGACCTCGCCTTTGGCTCTTCCCGCTCCTGTCTTTGGCCGTGACCTCGCCTTTGTCTGTTCCCGCTCCTGTCTTTGGCCGTGACCTCGCCTTTGTCTGTTCCCGCTCCTGTCTTTGGCCGTAACCTCGCCTCTGGCTCTTTCCGCTCTTGTCTTTGGCCGTGACCTCGCCTTTGTCTCTTCCCGCTCCTGTCATTGGCCGTAACCTCGCCACTGGCTCTTTCCGCTCCTGTCTTTGGCCGTGACCTCAACTCTGGCTCTTCCCGCTCCTGTCTTTGGGCAGTGACCTCGCCTTTGGCTCTTCCCGCTCCTGTCTTTGGCTGTGACCTCACCTTTGGCTCTTCCAGCTCCTGTCTTTGGCCGTGACCTCGCCTTTGGCTCTTCTTCTCCTTTCTTTGGCAGTGACCTCGCCTTTGGCTCTTCCCTCTCCTGTCTTTGGCCGTGACTTTGCCTTTGGCTCTTCCCGCTCCTGTATTTGGCAGTGACCACACCTTTGGCTCTTCCCGCTCCTGTATTTGGCAGTGACCTCGCCTTTGGCTCTTCCCTCTCCTGTCTTTGGCCGTGACTTCGCCTTTGGCTCTTCCCGCTCCTGTATTTGGCAGTGACCTCGCCTTTGGCTCTTCCCTCTCCTGTCTTTGGTCGTGACCTCGCCTTTGGCTCTTCCCTCTCCTGTATTTGGCAGGGACCTCGCCTTTGGCTCTTCCCTCTCCTGTCTTTGGCCGTGACCTCGCCTTTGGCTCTTCCCTCTCCTGTCTTTGGCAGTGACCTCGCCTTTGGCTCTTCCCGCTCCTGTATTTGGCAGTGACCTCGCCTTTGGCTCTTCCCTCTCCTGTCTTTGGCTGTGACCTCGCCTTTGGCTCTTCCCTCTCCTGTCTTTGGCAGTGACCTCGCCTTTGGCTCTTCCCGCTCCTGTATTGGCAGTGACCTCGCCTTTGGCTCTTCCCTCTCCTGTCTTTGGCCGTGACTTCGCCTTTGGCTCTTCCAGCTCTGTATTTGGCCGTGGACCTCGCCTTTGGCTCTTCTTCTCCTTTCTTTGGCCGTGACCTCGCCTTTGGCTCTTCCAGCTCCTGTCTTTGGCCGTGACCTCGCCTTTGGCTCTTCCCGCTCCTGTATTTGCAGTGACCTCGCCTTTGGCTCTTCCAGCTCCTGTCTTTGGCCATGACCTTGCATCTGGCTTTTCCCCCTCCTTTCTTTGGCTGTGACCTCACCTTCGGCTCTTCCAGCTCCTGTCTTTGGCCGTGACCTCGCCTTTGGCTCTTCTTCTCCTTTCTTTGGCAGTGACCTCACCTTTGGCTCTTCCCGCTCCTGTCTTTGGCTGTGACCTCGCCTCTGGCTCTTTCCGCTCCTGTCTTTGGCCGTGACCTCAACTCTGGCTCTCCCCGCTCCTGTCATTGGCCGTAACCTCGCCTCTGGCTCTTTCCGCTCCTGTCTTTGGCCGTGACCTTAACTCTGGCTCTTCCCGCTCCTGTCTTTGGCAGTGACCTCGCCTTTGGCTCTTCCCACTCCTGTCAATGGCTGTGACCTCACCTTTGGCTCTTCCCGCTCCTGTCTTTGGCCGTGACTTCACCTTTGGCTTTTCCTTTTCCTGTCTTTGGCAGTGACCTCGCCTTTGGCTCTTCCAGCTCCTGTCTTTGGCCGTGACCTCGCCTTTGGCTCTTCTTCTCCTTTCTTTGGCAGTGACCTCGCCTTTGGCTCTTCCCTCTCCTGTCTTTGGCCGTGACTTCGCCTTTGGCTCTTCCCGCTCCTGTATTTGGCAGTGACCACACCTTTGGCTCTTCCCGCTCCTGTATTTTGCAGTGACCTCGCCTTTGGCTCTTCCCTCTCCTGTCTTTGGCCGGGACTTTGCCTTTGGCTCTTCCCGCTCCTGTATTTGGCAGTGACCTCGCCTTTGGCTCTTCCCTCTCCTGTATTTGGCAGTGACCTCGCCTTTGGCTCTTCCCTCTCCTGTCTTTGGCCGTGACTTCGCCTTTGGCTCTTCCCGCTCCTGTATTTGGCAGTGACCACACCTTTGGCTCTTCCCGCTCCTGTATTTTGCAGTGACCTCGCCTTTGGCTCTTCCCTCTCCTGTCTTTGGCCGGGACTTTGCCTTTGGCTCTTCCCGCTCCTGTATTTGGCAGTGACCTCGCCTTTGGCTCTTCCCTCTCCTGTATTTGGCAGTGACCTCGCCTTTGGCTCTTCCCCTCTCCTGTCTTTGGCCGTGACCTCGCCTTTGGCTCTTCCCTCTCCTGTCTTTGGCAGTGACCTCGCCTTTCGCTCTTCCCGCTCCTGTATTTGGCAGTGACCTCGCCTTTGGCTCTTCCCTCTCCTGTCTTTGGCTGTGACCTCGCCTTTGGCTCTTCCCTCTCCTGTCTTTGGCAGTGACCTCGCCTTTGGCTCTTCCCGCTCCTGTATTTGGCAGTGACCTCGCCTTTGGCTCTTCCCTCTCCTGTCTTTGGTCGTGACCTCGCCTTTGGCTCTTCCCTCTCCTGTATTTGGCAGGGACCTCGCCTTTGGCTCTTCCCTCTCCTGTCTTTGGCCGTGACCTCGCCTTTGGCTCTTCCCTCTCCTGTCTTTGGCAGTGACCTCGCCTTTGGCTCTTCCCGCTCCTGTATTTGGCAGTGACCTCGCCTTTGGCTCTTCCCTCTCCTGTCTTTGGCTGTGACCTCGCCTTTGGCTCTTCCCTCTCCTGTCTTTGGCAGTGACCTCGCCTTTGGCTCTTCCCGCTCCTGTATTTGGCAGTGACCTCGCCTTTGGCTCTTCCCTCTCCTGTCTTTGGCCGTGACTTCGCCTTTGGCTCTTCCAGCTCCTGTATTTGGCCGTGACCTCGCCTTTGGCTCTTCTTCTCCTTTCTTTGGCCGTGACCTCGCCTTTGGCTCTTCCAGCTCCTGTCTTTGGCCGTGACCTCGCCTTTGGCTCTTCCCGCTCCTGTATTTGGCAGTGACCTCGCCTTTGGCTCTTCCAGCTCCTGTCTTTGGCCATGACCTTGCATCTGGCTTTTCCCCCTCCTTTCTTTGGCTGTGACCTCACCTTCGGCTCTTCCAGCTCCTGTCTTTGGCCGTGACCTCGCCTTTGGCTATTCTTCTCCTTTCTTTGGCAGTGACCTCACCTTTGGCTCTTCCCGCTCCTGTCTTTGGCTGTGACCTCGCCTCTGGCTCTTTCCGCTCCTGTCTTTGGCCGTGACCTCAACTCTGGCTCTCCCCGCTCCTGTCATTGGCCGTAACCTCGCCTCTGGCTCTTTTCCGCTCCTGTCTTTGGCCGTGACCTTAACTCTGGCTCTTCCCGCTCCTGTCTTTGGCAGTGACCTCGCCTTTGGCTCTTCCCACTCCTGTCAATGGCTGTGACCTCACCTTTGGCTCTTCCCGCTCCTGTCTTTGGCCGTGACTTCACCTTTGGCTTTTCCTTTTCCTGTCTTTGGCAGTGACCTCGCCTTTGGCTCTTCCAGCTCCTGTCTTTGGCCGTGACCTCGCCTTTGGCTCTTCTTCTCCTTTCTTTGGCAGTGAACTCGCCTTTGGCTCTTCCCTCTCCTGTCTTTGGCCGTGACTTCGCCTTTGGCTCTTCCCGCTCCTGTATTTGGCAGTGACCACACCTTTGGCTCTTCCCGCTCCTGTATTTTGCAGTGACCTCGCCTTTGGCTCTTCCCTCTCCTGTCTTTGGCCGGGACTTTGCCTTTGGCTCTTCCCGCTCCTGTATTTGGCAGTGACCTCGCCTTTGGCTCTTCCCTCTCCTGTCTTTGGTCGTGACCTCGCCTTTGGCTCTTCCCTCTCCTGTATTTGGCAGTGACCTCGCCTTTGGCTCTTCCCTCTCCTGTCTTTGGCCGTGACCTCGCCTTTGGCTCTTCCCTCTCCTGTCTTTGGCAGTGACCTCGCCTTTCGCTCTTCCCGCTCCTGTATTTGGCAGTGACCTCGCCTTTGGCTCTTCCCTCTCCTGTCTTTGGCTGTGACCTCGCCTTTGGCTCTTCCCTCTCCTGTCTTTGGCAGTGACCTCGCCTTTGGCTCTTCCCGCTCCTGTATTTGGCAGTGACCTCGCCTTTGGCTCTTCCCTCTCCTGTCTTTGGCAGTGACTTCGCCTTTGGCTCTTCCAGCTCCTGTATTTGGCCGTGACCTCGCCTTTGGCTCTTCCCGCTCCTTTCTTTGGCCGTGACCTCGCCTTTGGCTCTTCCAGCTCCTGTCTTTGGCCGTGACCTCGCCTTTGGCTCTTCCCGCTCCTGTATTTGGCAGTGACCTCGCCTTCGGCTCTTCCAGCTCCTGTCTTTGGCCATGACCTTGCATCTGGCTTTTCCCCCTCCTGTCTTTGGCTGTGACCTCACCTTTGGCTCTTCCAGCTCCTGTCTTTGGCCGTGACCTCGCCTTTGGCTCTTCTTCTCCTTTCTTTGGCAGTGACCTCACCTTTGTCTCTTCCAGCTCCTGTCTTTGGCCGTGACCTCACTTTTGGCTCTTCCCGCTCCTGTTTTCGGCCGTGACCTCGCCTTTGGCTTTTCCCGATCCTGTCATTGGCCGTAACCTCGCCTCTGGCTCTTTCCGCTCCTGTCTTTGGCCGTGACCTCAACTCTGGCTCTTCCCGCTCCTGTCTTTGGCAGTGACCTCGCCTTTGGCTCTTCCCACTCCTGTCATTGGCTGTGACCTCACCTTTGGCTCTTCCAGCTCCTGTCTTTGGCCGTGACCTCACCTTTGGCTTTTCCTTTTCCTGTCTTTGGCAGTGACCTCGCCTTTGGCTCTTCCCATTCCTATCTTTGGCTGTGACCTCACCTTTGGCTCTTCCAGCTCCTGTCTTTGGCCGTGACCTCGCCTTTGGCTCTTCTTCTCCTTTCTTTGGCAGTGACCTCGCCTTTGGCTGTTCCCTCTCCTGTCTTTGGCCGTGACTTCGCCTTTGGCTCTTCCCGCTCCTGTATTTGGCAGTGACCACACCTTTGGCTCTTCCCGCTCCTGCATTTGGCAGTGACCTCGCCTTTGGCTCTTCCCTCTCCTGTCTTTGGCCGGGACTTCGCCTTTGGCTCTTCCCGCTCCTGTATTTGGCAGTGACCTCGCCTTTGGCTCTTCCCTCTCCTGTCTTTGGTCGTGACCTCGCCTTTGGCTCTTCCCTCTCCTGTATTTGGCAGTGACCTCGCCTTTGGCTCTTCCCTCTCCTGTCTTTGGCCGTGACCTCGCCTTTGGCTCTTCCCTCTCCTGTCTTTGGCAGTGACCTCGCCTTTGGCTCTTCCCGCTCCTGTATTTGGCAGTGACCCCGCCTTTGGCTCTTCCCTCTCCTGTCTTTGGCTGTGACCTCGCCTTTGGCTCTTCCCTCTCCTGTCTTTGGCAGTGACCTCGCCTTTGGCCCTTCCCGCTCCTGTATTTGGCAGTGACCTCGCCTTTGGCTCTTCCCTCTCCTGTCTTTGGCAGTGACTTCGCCTTTGGCTCTTCCAGCTCCTGTCTTTGGCCGTGACCTCGCCTTTGGCTCTTCTTCTCCTTTCTTTGGCAGTGACCTCGCCTTTGGCTCTTCCCTCTCCTGTCTTTGGCCGTGACCTCGCCTTTGGCTCTTCTTCTCCTTTCTTTGGCAGTGACCTCACCTTTGGCTCTTCCAGCTCCTGTCTTTGGCCGTGACCTCACTTTTGGCTCTTCCCGCTCCTGTCTTCGGCCGTGACCTCGCCTTTGGCTCTTCACGCTCCTGTATTTGGCAGTGACCTCGCCTTTGGCTCTTCCCTCTCCTGTCTTTGGCAGTGACCTCGCCTTTGGCTCTTCCCGCTCCTGTATTTGGCAGTGACCTCGCCTTTGGCTCTTCCCGCTCCTGTCTTTGGCCATGACCTTGCATCTGGCTTTTCCCCCTCCTGTCTTTGGCTGTGACGTCACCTTTGGCTCTTCCAGCTCCTGTCTTTGGCCGTGACCTCGCCTTTGGCTCTTCTTCTCCTTTCTTTGGCAGTGACCTCACCTTTGGCTCTTCCAGCTCCTGTCTTTGGCCGTGACCTCACTTTTGGCTCTTCCCGCTCCTGCCTTTGGTTGTGACCTCGCCTTTGGCTCTTCCCGCTCCTGCCTTTGGTTGTGACCTCGCCTCTGGCTCTTCCCGCTCCTGTCTTTGGCTGTGACCTCGCCTTTGGCTCTTCCAGCTCCTGTATTTGGCAGTGACCTCGCCTTTGGCTCTTCCAGCTCCTGTCTTTGGCCATGACCTTGCATCTGGCTTTTCCCCCTCCTGCCTTTGGTTGTGACCTCGCCTTTCGCTCTTCCAGCTCCTGTTTTTGGCCGTGACCTCGCCTTCGGCTCTTCTTCTCCTTTCTTTGGAAGTGACCTCACCTTTGGCTTTTACAGCTCCAGTCTTAGGTTGTGACCTCACCTTTGGCTCTTCCTTCTCCTGTCTTTGGCTGTGACCTCACCTTTGGCTATTCCCACTCCTTTCTTTGGCCGTGACATCATCTTTGGCTATTCCCTCTCCTGTCTTTGGTTGTGACCTCATCAGTGGCTCATTCAGCTTCTGTGATTGGCCGTGACCTCATCTATGGCTATCCCCTCTTCTGTCTTTTGCTGTGACCTTGACATCGCCTTTGGCTCTTCCCGCTCCTGCCTTTGGTTGTGACCTCGCCTTTGGCTTTTCCAGCTTTTGTCTTTGGCTGTGACCTCGCCTTTGGCTCTTCCAGCTTTTGTCTTTGGCAGTGACCTTGCCTCTGGCTCTTCCCGCTCCTGTCTTTGGCCGTGACCTTGCATCTGGCTTTTCCCCCTCCTGTCTTTGGCTGTGACCTTACCTTTGGCTCTTCCAGCTCCTGTCTTTGGCTGTGACCTCGCCTTTGGCTCTTCTTCTCCTTTCTTTGGCAGTGACCTCACCTTTGGCTCTTCCAGCTCCTGTCTTTGGCCGTGACCTCACTTTTGGCTCTTCCCGCTCCTGTCTTCGGCCGTGACCTCGCCTTTGGCTCTTCCCGCTCCTGTCATTGGCCGTAACCTCGCCTCTGGCTCTTTCCGCTCCTGTCTTTGGCCGTGACCTCAACTCTGGCTCTTCCCGCTCCTGTCTTTGGCAGTGACCTCGCCTTTGGCTCTTCCCACTCCTGTCATTGGCTGTGACCTCACCTTTGGCTCTTCCAGCTCCTGTCTTTGGCCGTGACCTCACCTTTGGCTTTTCCTTTTCCTGTCTTTGGCAGTGACCTCGCCTTTGGCTCTTCTCACTCCTGTCTTTGGCTGTGACCTCACCTTTGGCTCTTCCAGCTCCTGTCTTTGGCCGTGACCTCGCCTTTGGCTCTTCTTCTCCTTTCTTTGGCAGTGACCTCGCCTTTGGCTCTTCCCTCTCCTGTCTTTGGCCGTGACTTCGCCTTTGGCTCTTCCAGCTCCTGTATTTGGCAGTGACCACACCTTTGGCTCTTCCCGCTCCTGTATTTGGCAGTGACCTCGCCTTTGGCTCTTCCCTCTCCTGTCTTTGGCCGGGACTTCGCCTTTGGCTCTTCCCGCTCCTGTATTTGGCAGTGACCTCGCCTTTGGCTCTTCCCGCTCCTGTCATTGGCCGTAACCTCGCCTCTGGCTCTTTCCGCTCCTGTCTTTGGCCGTGACCTCAACTCTGGCTCTTCCCGCTCCTGTCTTTGGCAGTGACCTCGCCTTTGGCTCTTCCCACTCCTGTCATTGGCTGTGACCTCACCTTTGGCTCTTCCAGCTCCTGTCTTTGGCCGTGACCTCACCTTTGGCTTTTCCTTTTCCTGTCTTTGGCAGTGACCTCGCCTTTAGCTCTTCCCACTCCTGTATTTGGCAGTGACCTCGCCTTTGGCTCTTCCCTCCCCTGTCTTTGGTCGTGACCTCGCCTTTGGCTCTTCCCTCTCCTGTATTTGGCAGTGACCTCGCCTTTGGCTCTTCCCTCTCCTGTCTTTGGCCGTGACTTCGCCTTTGGCTCTTCCAGCTCCTGTATTTGGCAGTGACCACACCTTTGGCTCTTCCCGCTCCTGTATTTGGCAGTGACCTCGCCTTTGGCTCTTCCCTCTCCTGTCTTTGGCCGGGACTTCGCCTTTGGCTCTTCCCGCTCCTGTATTTGGCAGTGACCTCGCCTTTGGCTCTTCCCTCTCCTGTCTTTGGTCGTGACCTCGCCTTTGGCTCTTCCCTCTCCTGTATTTGGCAGTGACCTCGCCTTTGGCTCTTCCCTCTCCTGTCTTTGGCCGTGACCTCGCCTTTGGCTCTTCCCTCTCCTGTCTTTGGCAGTGACCTCGCCTTTGGCTCTTCCCGCTCCTGTATTTGGCAGTGACCTCGCCTCTGGCTCTTCCCTCTCCTGTTTTTGGCAGTGACTTCGCCTTTGGCTCTTCCAGCTCCTGTATTTGGCCGTGACCTCGCCTTTGGCTCTTCCCGCTCCTGTCTTTGGCCGTGACCTCGCCTTTGGCTCTTCCAGCTCTTGTCTTTGGCCGTGACCTCGCCTTTGGCTCTTCCCGCTCCTGTATTTGGCAGTGACCTCGCCTTTGGCTCTTCCAGCTCCTGTCTTTGGCCAAGACCTTGCATCTGGCTTTTCCCCCTCCTGTCTTTGGCTGTGACCTCACCTTTGGCTCTTCCAGCTCCTGTCTTTGGCTGTGACCTCGTCTTTGGCTCTTCTTCTCCTTTCTTTGGCAGTGACCTCACCTTTGGCTCTTCCAGCTCCTGTCTTTGGCCGTGACCTCACTTTTGGCTCTTCCCGCTCCTGTCTTCGGCCGTGACCTCGCCTTTGGCTCTTCCCGCTCCTGTATTTGGCAGTGACCTCGCCTTTGGCTCTTTCCTCTACTGTCTTTGGCAGTGACCTCGCCTTTGGCTCTTCACGCTCCTGTATTTGGCAGTGACCTCGCCTTTGGCTCTTCCCTCTCCTGTCTTTGGCAGTGACCTCGCCTTTGGCTCTTCCCGCTCCTGTATTTGGCAGTGACCTCGCCTTTGGCTCTTCCCGCTCCTGTATTTGGCAGTGATATCACTTTGGCTCCTCCAGCTTCTGTTTTTGGCTGTGACCTCGCCTTTGGCTCTTTCAGCTTCTGTCTTTGGCCGTGACCTCATCTTTGGCTATTCCCTCTCCTGTCTTTGGTTGTGACTTCATCAGTGGCTCTTTCAGCTTCTGTGATTGGCCTCGACCTCATCTATGGCTATTCCCTCTCCTGTCTTGGGCTGTTACCACATCTTTGACTCTTCCCGCTCCTGTCTTCGGCTGTGATCTCGCCTTTGGCTCTTACAGCTTCTGTTTTTGGCCGTGATCTCATCTAAAGCTATCCCTCTCCTGTCTTTGGCTGTGACCTCGCCTGTGTTTCTTCCAGCTCCTGTCTTTGGCAGTGACCTCGCCTCTGGCTCTTCCCTCTCTTGTCTTGGCTGTGACCTCATTTTGGCTCTTCCTTCTCCTGTCTTTGGCCGTGACCTCACTTTTGGCTCTTCCCGCTCCTGTCTTCGGGTGTGTGACCTCACCTATGGTTATTCCCACTCCTGTCATTGGCTGTGAACTCTCCTTTGGCTCTTCCTGCTCCTGTCTTTGGCTGTGAACTTGTTTTGACTCTTCCTTTCCTGTCTTTGGTTGTGAAATCGCCTCATGGCTCTTCCAGCTTTTGTCTTTGTCTGTGACCTCATCTTTGGCTATTCCCTCTCCTGGCTTTGGCTGTGACATCGCCTTTGGCTCTTCTTCTCCTTTCTTTGGAAGTGACCTCACCTTTGGCTTTTACAGCTCCAGTCTTAGGTTGTGACCTCACCTTTGGCTCTTCCTTCTCCTGTCTTTGGCTGTGACCTCACCTTTGGCTATTCCCTTTCCTATGTTCGGCTGTGATCTCGCCTTTGGCTCTACCAGCTTCTGTTTTTGGCCGTGACATCATCTTTGGCTATTCCCTCTCCTGTCTTTGGTTGTGACCTCATCAGTGGCTCATTCAGCTTCTGTGTTTGGCCGTGACCTCATCTATGGCTATCCCCTCTTCTGTCTTTTGCTGTGACCTTGACATCGCCTTTGTCTCTTCCCGCTCCTGTCTTTGGCCGTGACATCGCCTTTGGCTCTT
Organism: Oryzias woworae; assembly: GCA_016861445.1. Lineage (NCBI taxonomy): Eukaryota > Metazoa > Chordata > Actinopteri > Beloniformes > Adrianichthyidae > Oryzias > Oryzias woworae. Next base: position 6,596,089 of record BOLG01001664.1, read on the forward strand.
CCTTCTCCTGCCTTTGGTTTTGACCTCGCCTTTGGCTCTTCCAGCTTTTGTCTTTGGCTGTGACCTCGCCTTTGGCTCTTCCCGCTCCTGCCTTTGGTTGTGACCTCGCCTCTGGCTCTTCCCGCTCCTGCCTTTGGTTGTGACCTCGCCTTTGGCTCTTCCCGCTCCTGCCTTTGGTTGTGACCTCGCCTCTGGCTCTTCCCGCTCCTGTCTTTGGCTGTGACCTCGCCTTTGGCTCTTCCCGCTCCTGCCTTTGGTTGTGACCTCGCCTTTCGCTCTTCCAGCTCCTGTTTTTGGCCGTGACCTCGCCTTTGGCTCTTCTTCTCCTTTCTTTGGAAGTGACCTCACCTTTGGCTTTTACAGCTCCAGTCTTAGGTTGTGACCTCACCTTTGGCTCTTCCTTCTCCTGTCTTTGGCTTGTGACCTCACCTTTGGCTATTCCCACTCCTTTCTTTGGCCGTGACATCATCTTTGGCTATTCCCTCTCCTGTCTTTGGTTGTGACCTCATCAGTGGCTCATTCAGCTTCTGTGTTTGGCCGTGACCTCATCTATGGCTATCCCCTCTTCTGTCTTTTGCTGTGACCTTGACATCGCCTTTGGCTCTTCCCGCTCCTGCCTTTGGTTGTGACCTCGCCTTTGGCTTTTCCAGCTTTTGTCTTTGGCTGTGACCTCGCCTTTGGCTCTTCCAGCTTTTGTCTTTGGCAGTGACCTTGCCTCTGGCTCTTCCCGCTCCTGTCTTTGGCCGTGACCTTGCATCTGGCTTTTCCCCCTCCTGTCTTTGGCTGTGACCTTACCTTTGGCTCTTCCAGCTCCTTTCTTTGGCAGTGACCTCACCTTTGGCTCTTCCAGCTCCTGTCTTTGGCCGTGACCTCACTTTTGGCTCTTCCCGCTCCTGTCTTCGGCCGTGACCTCGCCTTTGGCTCTTCCCGCTCCTGTATTTGGCAGTGACCTCGCCTTTGGCTCTTTCCTCTACTGTCTTTGGCAGTGACCTCGCCTTTGGCTCTTCACGCTCCTGTATTTGGCAGTGACCTCGCCTTTGGCTCTTCCCTCTCCTGTCTTTGGCAGTGACCCTCGCCTTTGGCTCTTCCCTCTCCTGTCTTGGCAGTGACCTCGCCTTTGGCTCTTCCCGCTCCTGTATTTGGCAGTGACCTCGCCTTTGGCTCTTTCAGCTTCTGTCTTTGGCCGTGACCCTCATCTTTGGCTATTCCCTCTCCTGTATTTGGCCGTGACCTCGCCTTTTGCTCTTCCCGCTCCTGTCTTTGGCCGTGACCTCGCCTTTGGCTCTTTCAGCTTCTGTCTTTGGCCGTGACCTCATCTTTGGCTATTCCCTCTCCTGTCTTTGGTTGTGACTTCATCAGTGGCTCTTTCAGCTTCTGTGATTGGCCTCGACCTCATCTATGGCTATTCCCTCTCCTGTCTTGGGCTGTTACCACATCTTTGACTCTTCCCGCTCCTGTCTTCGGCTGTGATCTCGCCTTTGGCTCTTACAGCTTCTGTTTTTGGCCGTGATCTCATCTAAAGCTATCCCCTCTCCTGTCTTTGGCTGTGACCTCGCCTGTGTTTCTTCCAGCTCCTGTCTTTGGCAGTGACCTCGCCTCTGGCTCTTCCCTCTCTTGTCTTTGGCTGTGACCTCATTTTTGGCTCTTCCTTCTCCTGTCTTTGGCCGTGACCTCACTTTTGGCTCTTCCCGCTCCTGTCTTCGGGTGTGACCTCACCTATGGTTATTCCCACTCCTGTCATTGGCTGTGAACTCTCCTTTGGCTCTTCCTGCTCCTGTCTTTGGCTGTGAACTTGTTTTTGACTCTTCCTTTTCCTGTCTTTGGTTGTGAACTCGCCTCATGGCTCTTCCAGCTTTTGTCTTTGTCTGTGACCTCATCTTTGGCTATTCCCTCTCCTGTCTTTGGCTGTGACATCGCCTTTGGCTCTTCTTCTCCTTTCTTTGGAAGTGACCTCACCTTTGGCTTTTACAGCTCCAGTCTTAGGTTGTGACCTCACCTTTGGCTCTTCCTTCTCCTGTCTTTGGCTGTGACCTCACCTTTGGCTATTCCCTCTCCTGTGTTCGGCTGTGATCTCGCCTTTGGCTCTACCAGCTTCTGTTTTTGGCCGTGACATCATCTTTGGCTATTCCCTCTCCTGTCTTTGGTTGTGACCTCATCAGTGGCTCATTCAGCTTCTGTGTTTGGCCGTGACCTCATCTATGGCTATCCCCTCTTCTGTCTTTTGCTGTGACCTTGACATCGCCTTTGTCTCTTCCCGCTCCTGTCTTTGGCCGTGACATCGCCTTTGGCTCTTCCTTCTCCTGCCTTTGGTTGTGACCTCGCCTTTGGCTCTTCCAGCTTTTGTCTTTGGCTGTGACCTCGCCTTTGGCTCTTCCCGCTCCTGCCTTTGGTTGTGACCTCGCCTCTGTCTCTTCCCGCTCCTGCCTTTGGTTGTGACCTCGCCTTTGGCTCTTCCCGCTCCTGCCTTTGGTTGTGACCTCGCCTCTGGCTCTTCCCGCTCCTGTCTTTGGCTGTGACCTCGCCTTTGGCTCTTCCCGCTCCTGCCTTTGGTTGTGACCTCGCCTTTCGCTCTTCCAGCTCCTGTTTTTGGCCGTGACCTCGCCTTTGGCTCTTCTTCTCCTTTCTTTGGAAGTGACCTCACCTTTGGCTTTTACAGCTCCAGTCTTAGGTTGTGACCTCACCTTTGGCTCTTCCTTCTCCTGTCTTTGGCTGTGACCTCACCTTTGGCTATTCCCACTCCTTTCTTTGGCCGTGACATCATCTTTGGCTATTCCCTCTCCTGTCTTTGGTTGTGACCTCATCAGTGGCTCATTCAGCTTCTGTGTTTGGCCGTGACCTCATCTATGGCTATCCCCTCTTCTGTCTTTTGCTGTGACCTTGACATCGCCTTTGGCTCTTCCCGCTCCTACCTTTGGTTGTGACCTCGCCTTTGGCTTTTCCAGCTTTTGTCTTTGGCTGTGACCTCGCCTTTGGCTCTTCCAGCTTTTGTCTTTGGCAGTGACCTTGCCTCTGGCTCTTCCCGCTCCTGTCTTTGGCCGTGACCTTGCATCTGGCTTTTCCCCCTCCTGTCTTTGGCTGTGACCTTACCCTTGGCTCTTCCAGCTCCTGTCTTTGGCTGTGACCTCGCCTTTGGCTCTTCTTCTCCTTTCTTTGGCAGTGACCTCACCTTTGGCTCTTCCAGCTCCTGTCTTTGGCCGTGACCTCACTTTTGGCTCTTCACGCTCCTGTCTTCGGCCGTGACCTCGCCTTTGGCTCTTCCCGCTCCTGTATTTGGCAGTGACCTCGCCTTTGGCTCTTTCCTCTACTGTCTTTGGCAGTGACCTCGCCTTTGGCTCTTCACGCTCCTGTATTTGGCAGTGACCTCGCCTTTGGCTCTTCCCTCTCCTGTCTTTGGCAGTGACCTCGCCTTTGGCTCTTCCCTCTCCTGTCTTTGGCAGTGACCTCGCCTTTGGCTCTTCCCGCTCCTGTATTTGGCAGTGACCTCGCCTTTGGCTCTTTCAGCTTCTGTCTTTGGCCGTGACCTCATCTTTGGCTATTCCCTCTCCTGTATTTGGCCGTGACCTCGCCTTTGGCTCTTCCCGCTCCTGTCTTTGGCCGTGACCTCGCCTTTGGCTCTTCCAGCTCTTGTCTTTGGCCGTGACCTCGCCTTTGGCTCTTCCCACTCCTGTATTTGGCAGTGACCTCGCCTTTGGCTCTTCCCCCTCCTGTCTTTGGCTGTGACCTCACCTTTGGCTCTTCCAGCTTCTGTCTTTGGCTGTGACCTCGCCTTTGGCTCTTCTTCTCCTTTCTTTGGCAGTGACCTCACCTTTGGGTCTTCCAGCTCCTGTCTTTGGCCGTGACCTCACTTTTGGCTCTTCCCGCTCCTGTCTTCGGCCGTGACCTCGCCTTTGGCTCTTCCCGCTCCTGTATTTGGCAGTGACCTCGCCTTTGGCTCTTTCCTCTACTGTCTTTGGCAGTGACCTCGCCTTTGGCTCTTCACGCTCCTGTATTTGGCAGTGACCTCGCCTTTGGCTCTTCCCTCTCCTGTCTTTGGCAGTGACCTCGCCTTTGGCTCTTCCTGCTCCTGTATTTGGCAGTGACCTCGCCTTTGGCTCTTCCCGCTCCTGTATTTGGCAGTGATCTCACTTTGGCTCCTCCAGCTTCTGTTTTTGGCTGTGACCTCGCCTTTGGCTCGTTCAGCTTCTGTCTTTGGCCGTGACCTCATCTTTGGCTATTCCCTCTCCTGTCTTTGGTTGTGACTTCATCAGTGGCTCTTTCAGCTTCTGTGATTGGCCGTGACCTCATCTATGGCTATTCCCTCTCCTGTCTTGGGCTGTGATCTCGCCTTTGGCTCTTCCAGCTCCTGTCTTTGGCCATGACCTTGCATCTGGCTTTTCCCCCTCCTGTCTTGGCTGTGACCTCACCTTTGGCTCTTCCAGCTCCTGTCTTTGGCCGTGACCTCGCCTTTGGCTCTTCTTCTCCTTTCTTTGGCAGTGACCTCACCTTTGGCTCTTCCAGCTCCTGTCTTTGGCCGTGACCTCACTTTTGGCTCTTCCCGCTCCTGTCTTCGGCCGTGACCTCGCCTTTGGCTCTTCCCGCTCCTGTCATTGGCCGTAACCTCGCCTTTGGCTCTTTCCGCTCCTGTCTTTGGCCGTGACCTCAACTCTGGCTCTTCCCGCTCCTGTCTTTGGCAGTGACCTCGCCTTTGGCTCTTCCCACTCCTGTCATTGGCTGTGACCTCACCTTTGGCTCTTCCAGCTCCTGTCTTTGGCCGTGACCTCACCTTTGGCTTTTCCTTTTCCTGTCTTTGGCCGCGACTTCGCCTTTGGCTCTTCCCGCTCCTGTATTTGGCAGTGACCACACCTTTGGCTCTTCCCGCTCCTGTATTTGGCAGTGACCTCGCCTTTGGCTCTTCCCTCTCCTGTCTTTGGCCGGGACTTCGCCTTTGGCTCTTCCCGCTCTTGTATTTGGCAGTGACCTCGCCTTTGGCTCTTCCCTCTCCTGTCTTTGGTCGTGACCTCATTTTTGGCTCTTCCTTCTCCTGTCTTTGGCTGTGACCTCATTTTTGGCTCTTCCTTCTCCTGTCTTTGGCCGTGACCTCACTTTTGGCTCTTCCCGCTCCTGTCTTTGGCCGTGAACTTGTTTTTGACTCTTCCTTTTCCTGTCTTTGGTTGTGAACTCGCCTCTGGCTCTTCCAGCTTTTGTCTTTGTCTGTGACCTCATCTTTGGCTATTCCCTCTCCTGTCTTTGGCTGTGACATCGCCTTTGGCTCTTCTTCTCCTTTCTTTGGAAGTGACCTCACCTTTGGCTTTTACAGCTCCAGTCTTAGGTTGTGACCTCACCTTTGGCTCTTCCTTCTCCTGTCTTTGGCTGTGACCTCACCTTTGGCTATTCCCTCTCCTGTGTTCGGCTGTGATCTCGCCTTTGGCTCTACCAGCTTCTGTTTTTGGCCGTGACATCATCTTTGGCTATTCCCTCTCCTGTCTTTGGTTGTGACCTCATCAGTGGCTCATTCAGCTTCTGTGTTTGGCCGTGACCTCATCTATGGCTATCCCCTCTTCTGTCTTTTGCTGTGACCTTGACATCGCCTTTGTCTCTTCCCGCTCCTGTCTTTGGCTGTGACATCGCCTTTGGCTCTTCCTTCTCCTGCCTTTGGTTGTGACCTCGCCTTTGGCTCTTCCAGCTTTTGTCTTTGGCTGTGACCCTCGCCTTTGGCTCTTCCCGCTCCTGCCTTTGGTTGTGACCTCGCCTCTGGCTCTTCCCGCTCCTGCCTTTGGTTGTGACCTCGCCTTTGGCTCTTCCCGCTCCTGCTTTTGGTTGTGACCTCGCCTCTGGCTCTTCCCGCTCCTGCCTTTGGTTGTGACCTCGCCTTTGGCTCTTCCCGCTCCTGCCTTTGGTTGTGAACTCGCCTTTGGCTCTTTCCGCTCCTGCCTTTGGTTGTGACCTCGCCTTTCGCTCTTCCAGCTCCTGTTTTTGGCCGTGACCTCGCCTTTGGCTCTTCTTCTCCTTTCTTTGGAAGTGACCTCACCTTTGGCTTTTACAGCTCCAGTCTTAGGTTGTGACCTCACCTTTGGCTCTTCCTTCTCCTGTCTTTGGCTGTGACCTCACCTTTGGCTATTCCCACTCCTTTCTTTGGCTGTGACCTCGCCTTTGGCTATTCCCTCTCCTGTCTTCGGCTGTGATCTCGCCTTTGGCTCTACCAGCTTCTGTTTGTGGCGGTGACATCATCTTTGGCTATTCCCTCTCCTGTCTTTGGTTGTGACCTCATCAGTGGCTCATTCAGCTTCTGTGTTTGGCCGTGACCTCATCTATGGCTATCCCCTCTTCTGTCTTTTGCTGTGACCTTGACATCGCCTTTGGCTCTTCCCGCTCCTGCCTTTGGTTGTGACCTCGCCTTTGGCTTTTCCAGCTTTTGTCTTTGGCTGTGACCTCGCCTTTGGCTCTTCCAGCTTTTGTCTTTGGCAGTGACCTTGCCTCTGGCTCTTCCCGCTCCTGTCTTTGGCCGTGACCTTGCATCTGGCTTTTCCCCCTCCTGTCTTTGGCTGTGACCTCGCCTTTGGCTCTTCCAGCTACTGTCTTTGGTTGTGACCTCATCAGTGGCTCTTCCAGCTCCTGTCTTTGGCCGTGACCTCGCCTTTGGCTCTTCCCGCTCCTGTCTTTGGCCGTGACCTTGCCTCTGGCTCTTCCCGCTCCTGTCTTTGGTTGTGACCTCATCAGTGGCTCTTCCAGCTCCTGTCTTTGGCCGTGACCTCGCCTCTGGCTCTTCCCACTCCTGTCATTGGCTGTGAACTTGTTTTTGGCTATTCCCTCTCCTGCCTTTGGTTGTGACCTCGCCTTTGGCTCTTCCTTCTCCTGCCTTTGGTTGCGACCTCGCCTTTGGCTCTTCCAGCTTTTGTCTTTGGCTGTGACCTCGCCTTTGGCTATTCCCTCTCCTGTCTTTGGTTGTGACCTCATCAGTGGCTCTTTCAGCTTCTGTGTTTGGCCGTGACCTCGCCTTTGACCCCCCCCCGCTCCTGTCTTTGGCTGTGACCTCGCCTTTAACACTTTTCCGGTCCTGTCGTTGGCTGTGACCTCGCCTTGTTGCTCTTTCAGCTTCTGTCTTTGGCCGTAACCTCGCCTTTGGCTCTTCCAGCAACCCCAGCTCTTATTACAACTCCATCTGGATGAAGCCCATCTGCTACACTATTCAAACATGTTGTTGTTTACTTTTATATTTAGCTGTTATCTTAACTTGTAGCTGTTTATCTAGACGTGTTTGTTTATTAGACATATACTTGTTATTCAACCATGTAGTTATAGAATGAATTAAGCCCACTTTTCTTTAATAGTTCTAGCACATCACCTGTCCTCTGGGGTTGAGGATCTCTCCTTCATGTGGGAAACTCTGAGGTTTCTTAGTTTTTTCCCCAAAAAGAGACAGAGGTTTTTTTATGAGTTTTTCCTCACCGAGAAGGAGGGTTTAAGGGCAGAGATGTTTGTTCAGCTTAGTCTGTTTAACAACCAGCTATTGTTAACATTTTTATGTTTGACATTTTGTACTTGCAATATTCTGATATCAGTCCAATGAGATAGCTGTAGCTTTGATATTGGGCTATAGAAATAAAATTGATTTAAAAATTGATTTGAATTCTATCCATGATACTTATTTGCAATAAAGCTCTTGACAAGTTGATTGACTGAACCTCCTGAGAGGGAAGGTGTTAGAGAGAAAATCTGATTGAACATCTTGCTAGTAGTTCAGTTATATACGATTTTGTGATCTCCTCCCTCAAAACATTTGTGTGTACTGGAATTGTGTTTTCAAAGAAAACACAGCAGTGATCAGATAGACCTAAATCACATAGGGGGTGGGGCTTAACGTCGTCCCTTTGTATTTTCTGGTGAACAGGTTATGGTGAACAAAAACGGATTGGCCAGGGGAGTAGATCTAAGCTCAAAACCTACTCGCTCCATCATCTGATCAGAGAATTTCATGTGGGGGGAAGAGGGGGACCTGTCAGGGGTTTGGTGGTGTTTGGGAGAATGAAGAACATCCATCGTCCTCCTTGTTTTCAGGGGCTTGAGGGCAGATGAAAAGTCTCTCCCATTTTTGATGTTTTACTCCAGTGGGGGCGAGTCCATCTCTTGCATGAATCCAGTCTGTGTCTGGCTTGACATTGAGATAGGTTTTTGTTTATCTCAGTCTTGGCATGATGTAGGTAGTAAAAAAGATTGGGGGAGAAAAGTTTAACTCCTGACTTGTTCAAACTGAATCCATTTGCTTTAAAAAGATGCCTGCGTTCCCAGAAAATGTAAAAGTTGTAAATAAAGTGAACTCCGTTGTCAGAACATGCAACAGAAATCCACCTGTTTAGTGCCAACATCCTGCTGAATCTTTCCTCTCCTCCTGGAATAGTTGGTAAGGGACCACTGATGAAAGCAGCTGCATTCAGAGAGCTCACAGTTCCTATCAGTCCAGTGAAGTCTTTGGTAACACTTTATATTTAGATTCCTTAACAATCTTTGTTAATACATGTACAATCATCATTATTGTGCTTATAGGATGTTAGTAAGACATTTATTAGTACAATAAGCCTAATAGGGTTTATGAGATAGCTTAGTTAACACATTTACAAGCATTATTAATATGTCTGCAGGATGCTTTTGATACATTTATTGACATTATAGATGTCTAACAAATTGTTAATAATCTTATTAAGACTCACGAACAAACCTTGTTCACAGATTAACAAGCATTATTAACGTGTCCACGATTCCAGTAAGACATTTAATAGAATTATAGATGTCTCACACAGACCTGTGTTAATAAGCTAACAAATTAATGAGCATTATTCATGTGTTTGATGCTTGTAAACTATTTATTAGCATTATAAATGTCTTGCAAATACCTGATAGTGTTAATAAGATTCATTAACACCCAAAGTGTCAATTTTTTATGTGGAAGGCTCCATACATGTAACAGCGTGGGAGTGAGAATGGATTGGATGTAAAGATGGAGGGAGAACTTTAATGAACCGATGAATGAGGAAAATGTTAGAGAGCATAGAGGACAAGAGGTGGATTTTGTGGAGCAAAAAGTAGAAAATATCAGCATGGTCAAAGGGAAAAAGAAGAGATGAAGAGTGGAAAGAAAGATAGTTCTGACAACATACTGGTGGAGAACTGAAAGAATTTAGCAGAGGTGGCAGAAGAGTTTCAGATCTAGATCCAGACAGAGGAGCTGTGGTTTGGATCAGGAAGTCTGGAGCAGCAGAGATGAACGTTGGAGTTGTTCAGGACATGGATGAGAGCTGGAAGACAGTGGTGAGATGTTCTGTAGGTGTAACATAGGAGTTCAAGGTGGAGGTGGGACTGCACCAAGGATCAGCTTTGATCTTCCTCTTGTTTCCATGGTGATGACAGACAGACTGATAGATGAGGCTAGACAGGAACATCTATGGATCTTTAAATCAACAAAGAAATCTGCCAGCGTAGTGAGAAAAATGGTCTTACCAAAAATACAAATTTGAGGAAAAAAAACTCTGTTCACTAAAACATGTTTCCTTAAACTATGACTATTTTGCTAAATATTTGCCAATTGAAAAACTTTCTTGATACGATTATTTTTCTTCATCTTGGACCTAACCATTAAAACAAAGGTTGATAGAATCAACATGGTAATTATAGGACAGCCCCAATTTCAGAGTCAGCATTAAACTCCTTCATCCAGAAATGCCCAGAGCTTCAGGAAACTCCTGTTTCAGCACAAACTTGCTGTTCCAAATGTATTGGAGGTTGGAGATCTCTTGGGTTATTGAGGTCTGGGTTGAGGAGCTGATGACGTGCTTCAGGCTGCCGGCAACATGGGACCGCTATCTCCAAGGTGCAGCTGACTGGCACCAAAGACAAAGTGAAGCTGAATAAAGGAGAGCGTGTTTAATTGAATTGGTCAGAGCAGCGTGTTTGCGCTGACAAGAGCATACCGGCTTTTCTGCATCTTCTCTTCTTTTGCGCAGTGATGATTGAACACTGACACTCATCTAAGGTCAGCTGCATTGCTTTGCTTTCATGTAGAATGTCTGGTTGCTGAACAACGTTCCTTTCCCTCTTTGTTCTGGGAGAGCTGTCATGTGTCCTCTTGTCCCTCACAGAGCTCTGCTGCACAAGATGAACAACCAAACCATGCTGGCTCCTCTCAAGCAGCCCATTGTCTTTGAGATCGAGGGCTTTGACGTCCTTCCAGGCTCCGGGCCGTTCCTCTTCCTCCTGGCTCTGCTGGTCTACATGCTGGTGCTGCTGGGGAACGGGGTGGTGGTGTGTGTCATCGTCCTGGACAAGAAGCTGCACAGACCCCATGTTTGTGATGATCTGTCACCTGGTGGTGTGTGACCTGATGGGAGCCACGGCGGTGCTGCCTCGCCTCATGATGGACTTTCTGATGGGTCAGAAGAAGATTGTTTACCCAGCAGCCATCACCCAGGCCTTCTGCATCCACGTCTACGGCGTGGCCATGCAGACCATCCTGGGTGCAATGGCCTATGACAGGTGACACGTAAACACTTATTGCTTTCCCAGATATTCTCTGCTCTGAACCCTTAGTTTTGCTTTTAAAAACGTTTTGTGTTTAAAGAAACTTTGATTTGGAGAAGATTTTTCTTCAACTTGAAAGGATTCTGATATGTTTTTGTTCAAGAAAATCATATCCCTAAAAAATGTCATCTGACTTGGAAACCGTTTCTTTAGTTTTGTTTTTATTTAAGTTTATGGAAACACAAACTCTTCATATTTGAGCTTTGCTCCTTCAATGGAGTGGTGTATTTGCAGGTACGTTGCTGTGTGCGAGCCGCTCAGATATCATACCATCATGACGTCGGCCCGCCTGAACCTCTGTTGTGCTCTGGCATGGATCGTAGCGCTGGTGCTGATTGCCGTGCTCTTCTCCTTCCATATGAACACTCCTTTGTGCGGCCGCATCATTCGACATGTCTACTGCAGCAACAGAGGCATCCTCAACCTGGCGTGCTCCGCCACCCCAACCAACAACATCTACGGTCGGGCTTGTTGTAGAACAGAGGGTCCTTTGAGAACATTTGTTGTTTACTTTGGTCATGTTAACTTTTGACTCCTCAGATGCAGGTTTTCACTTTTTATTCTCCTAAAGTTGTTTGTCAGATTTAAACACAGACGCTTATTTACTGAAATGTGACCTACTGACCACTCGTCTCGTGTTTCCAGGTCTGTGCATGACCTGGTCTGTGAGCACGGCGGTCTTCATCATCATCGCTCTCTCCTACATCAGAATCCTGACTGATTCCTTCAAACAGCGCAGAACCGACAACAAGTGCTCCGTTGGTGCTGCGCTGGTGCGCAGCAAGGCCTTCCAGACCTGTGCCCCCCACCTCGTCATCTACACACTCTATCAGATAGCATCAGTCATCATAATCGTAAGTTACAGGTTCCCGGCAGTCCACCCAAACCTTATAAAGTTCTTCAGTATTCTATTTATCATCTTACCCCCCACTATTAACCCCGTCATCTATGGACTGGTCATCAAAGAGCTGCGCACCAGCATCATTCAAAAGGTTTCCACCAGAGGCTAACAAAAGCTGTGGAACAGGAAGAGCAGGAATGAACCATTTGACCCATAGAAGAGCAGGAACCCTGCAAATACCCCTACCAAAGACAATAGCCAGGTTTTAAGTCAAATTGTTTTCTTTTACAAGACATGAAACTGATCAGTTTAGAGGGAGTGTTTCCCTGAAAGGGCAAGACTGGTTTTTGACATTCTTTAAAACTGTTCTACTAAATGTGTTTGATTTATCAGTCGTGAAACTTTTCTCTGTTTAGGATAAAACATAATTTTGTTTCTGATAAGTGTTTCTTGATAATATTGATGTGAGGATTCAGGCAGATAAGGCCTTTTTTAATGTGTAAAACCCAAAGACTTCAGCTTCGGCCACAACTGTCCTTACGGGTGGATAAGCACTGTCTGTGAGCCAAAAATGGGTCAACCATTACAGCCATGCAGGTGACCAGCATGACGTTGTAAGATCATAGACCGCTCAGTGAACCTGTGCAGGAAAAATGTTCATGTGCATTTTTTGCTAAGGGGTATGCTGCAGGCGAAAGGTCATAGTGAACACTTATGCAACACATAAAGATAAGTCATGGTGAAGTATGACCATTCTCTGTAAACCCTAGAGATGGTTGTGGGTGAAAATCCCAGTAGATCATCACTTTCTGAAATCCTCAGACCAGCCCGTCAGGCATCAACAACCAAAGTCACTTCAATCACCTTTCTTCCCCATTCTGATGCTCGGTTTGATCTGCAGGAGATTATTGTGACCATGTCTGCATGTATAAATGCATATGCATTGCATACATGCAGTTATTGATGTGTGATTGGCTGATCAGAAATGTGCATTAATGTGCTGTTGGAGAGGAGTGCATAATAAAGTGGCCAGTGAGTGTTCATTGTAGGCCTGGATATAAATGTCATTACACACAAAGATGAAGTTGTTTAAGTAGTAAACCAAACCAATATTAAACGCTCCGTCCAAATGCCCTGTAACCCAATCAGGCTTCACTTGAAATGGTCATGTCATTTTCTGTTTGGTGAAACACATTGTCTCATTGACATCTGCTTCAAAAGGTCAAGAAACACCGCTTTACATCACTACTTCATTTGTCTTTCACTTCAATCACTGAAACATGAAGCAATGACTAGAGTTCTTGTTCCAGGTCCCGTTGCACTTTGCTCCAGCAATGAAAAATGCTTTATTCTGCTTTTCCTCAACACTTTTCACACTGTTTCAATCTTTGCTCTGTGAACTTCTTACATTGTAACTCCTAACAGGATTAAATGAGTCAATTTTGGACCTCTGGAGCTGCAGGTACCAGAATCATAAAAACTGTTGCTGCTTTTTACTGGAAAAAATTGCTTTTCATAGACTGAATGAAACTGATGAAATCAAACTCTGAAAAGCGTCTGGTCTTGCCAGTTCTCTGACCACCATGGTTACAGATAGATTGACAGGCAGACATTCTTCCAGCTCAGGAGTACAAAAAAAATCATTTTAAGATCAAAAACTTACATTTAGCAGTAAAACAGTCTGTTGTCACGACAAACAGAGGACTTGCTTTGTTTGATGCTATGATGCTGATAGACTGAACGAAGAACATGATGCTGTTCTGAGTTCTGTCAGCTCATAACCGAGTCATTGTCCTGTTTTACCAAGGAGACATTTTCATCTTTTTTTCTTTAACTTGTCCTGTCCAACAGCTGAGCAAACAGATATGAGCTGAGAGCCTTGTGTATTAGACAGATTTTACTCTTACAATCAGGGTTATAAATCATTGGGAACACAAAATGTATGTTAGTATAAGCCCCTTTTGTAATTTAAACGAAAATTTATATTAATTTTGTTTGTGTTCTTTTTGTTGGACCGGACGGAAAAAGAAAGGGGGAAAAAGAGAGAAAGTTGTCGGGGGTGGGGGGTGGGTGGTGGATTATAGAAGTTAGAGGATGACTACAGGGAAGGGAGGGTAGAGTCGTAAATCTATAGGCAACAAAATGCTGGACGTTATACCCATTACAATAGTGAATGTTGATCTAAAATGGGCGGGGCTTGTCCACACTCAGCTGTTACAAACATACCTGCCGGCTCCAAGAGTGTTCACAAACTTGTCCACATCCAGTTCACACACACACTTGTTCATCCCAACCGACACATGTAAAGCCTTACATTCTGATAGGCACACTATTTGAAGGTGCAAAGGTGAGCCGACGCCTGTGCTCAGGTGAATGTTATGTTAAGCTGAAGTGGATGATGGAATGAAAAAAATAGGAGGGAGAGCTCCCAGACATCCCCACACCCCCGTCAAGACAACAGCAGCGACCAGGGCCCGCCCCCGCACTCATATTGTGGGGCCAACGGAGGAGATCCACCTGCCCGTCCAAGCGCCCAGACCAGGGCCCGCATGACCACCACATGGGCCCCCAACACCCGAGCGCAGTGAGGTACGGAAGCGCAGAGCGCAAGGCCCAGCCCAGTCAGAAGAGCAGCCCTCCCACCATGCCAGGGGCCCCAGCGCAGGGCCCCACCCCCGAGAGCCCCACCACCCCAGACAAGCCGCCCACCACCACCCAGGAGTTCTGAGCAACCACCCCCCAAGCCCCGGGTACGAGTCGGGGCCCCCCCAAGGGAAACCCGAGACATTTTCATCTTTGTTACATGAGTCCTACTTCTTCAAATGAAACATTTGAAGAACATTTCTCTCTCCCTAATACATTAAGCTTACATCATTTCCTTCCTTTGGGTTATAGAAAGTCTGTTTGCATTTACACTGAAGTGAATTGCATCAGAGTTCATCTGCATGTCAAGAGAGACCCTCCTTCTCAAGAGGATCAGAGTTCTCTAATTTTGTCCAACCCTGAGTTTAGATGAGTTTTCACATCTAGCAGTCTGGATCAGACCATAATCAAAACTGAATCAGACCAGGACCAAACCAGGATCATTCCAACTAGAGAAGATGCTAAGCAGACTACCAGGAACAGTGGCTGAGTGTCCTGCGACCTCCTGGCCGCCTGTTCTTGTTCTTGCAGGGCTCAGAGAAGCTGAAGGCAGCATCTTACAATTGTCAAGCTTTTTATTTTTGAATCTCAGCAATCTTAGAATGATTTCTTCCCCCTTTGTGTGCTTCCTTTGATGCTTGACCAGGAACAGCAGTGGATGCACTCACACACACGTGAACTATTGAAATATAATGAGGCGCTTAAACAGTTGCTGGTTTCCATGGGAACACTTCATTATCTGCCGGTTTTCTTCCTTGGAAGCCACAAAGGAAGCTAGAAGGAGTCCCTTCAGTGTTTTTGCTCTTCATGTCGTTAATTTGGAGTTTTCAGTGAATGTCTGATGTAAGTGGGTCTGATGAGGGTTTCTGGGTGTCTCATTAGAAGCGGAATAAGCTGTGAGAACGTCAGGTTATAAAACACGCCTAGCAGAGGAGTTAATCATTTGTAGAAAGGTTTTTTGGTGTTTGTTGGGTTTCACACATCCATGAGCTGAAGAGACATGGAGCTGCTGATGCTTGAAGGTCTGTGAGTCTCTTTACTTCTCTGCTGGTGCTAAATTTTACAACACTGAGAGATCTTTTAAAATGTTGACAACAATGAAAGTGAGACAAATTGAGAACTAATGGCAGAACATGTTTCATGAATTCATTTCACATTTTTTACAAGTAACAAAACAGCCTAAAAGTAAGATGGTTCATTTGGCTTTACTAAAAACGTTACACAATTGACATTTTTTCATTTTCAATTTTTGCAAGTTCTTTTCTATCAGTGTTTGATCCCAAGCATTTAACCCAGGATGTGCAGCTCCTGAAAATCAGTAAGTTCAAACAGTAGGACTAAAAATGACTTTATGAAAGAATTAAAACCAGGCTAAAACATGTGGGATGTTTTTTTCTGCCCTATTTTATAACATATTTGTATATATAGATATATTTCCTGTTTAGTGTTTTTCCTGTAGTTTTACACCACAGAACAATGCAGTTTTTTGTCATTTCAAACTATGCAAAGCAGGTTTTTAGAGGTTTGTGTTGGGGCTTGTGACAAATGGGTTTTTTATTCTGATTTTAATTTCATAAATGATGGAATTTTTTTTTTTCTGCCCAAAATACAGGTGAAGACTGGAGACGATGACAAGAGTTTTCATAATCAACAGAATTCATGAGTTCAAAAATATTAGAAAAAACAAATCTGCATCTCTCATGTAGAAATGAGTCTGAACTGGATCCATGTTCCCAAATGGATCCCAGGTGGATCCAATTCCCAGATCAAAGGGATCATTGGTCACAGCAAACCTCATCTGAACAGCATCGGTTTTTGGATTTTCTTTAGTCAGAATTTTCACTTTGCAGACTCTTTGCAGCTCTTCTTCAAAAATGTTTCGCTACAATGCAAACACAAAACACATCAAATGGTTCATTTAATCAAAACACATTAGGAGTTAAATGAGGTGGTGAGTAAATATAACCGTTTTTAACAGCTTGTTTTATTTTTACTGGACTTCAATTCTTTGGTTTTGTTTTTCCAGACAGATGTAGTTTCAGAGATGCATCCTGCTGGCATTGACTCTGTTTGGAGCGTTGGATTCAAAAACCTGAAACTGTTCAGACTCAATCTGGACTCTGGAGGTTCCGAGTCCCACAAACAAGTAGATTTTGAGAATTCAGTGATCAGGCAGGATCTCAACAATTCCTGTCTGAATTAGAAAAAAATAATACATTGAATTTTCTACTCTTGACAAAGTTGAAAGCTTTGGGCATGAATGAAATGAAAGGAGAGAAATGTGGGATCAAACTTTTGGTAAACAGTAGAACAGGAGTTGAAGTGCACAGTCAATGCGGGGGGCTTATTTCTTTCAATCTGCTGGACTGGATTTACTGAACTTTCACAAATCCTTGCTGTCAAAGCACAAATTTGAACCTTCTCGTCCTTCTTCTCAGGTGCAGGAGCCTCAGTTTCTTTTAATCAGAGGTCACTGTTGGTGAATGAGACGTGGGAGCCCGGTGGCCCGGCGTTCTTCATCATCCAGGGACTTGCCAGCCTTGGCGAGAAGAGGGTGGTCCTATTTGTCATCCTGTTGCTGGGATACCTGGTGATCCTGGGGGGGAACAGCATGATCCTCTTTGTGGTACGATGCAAAGGTTAACTCGTGTGCAGTTTGACACACAGGTCTTGATTCTGTCGCCTTCCTGCTGCAGACGCTGTCCGACCGCAGGTTAACCTCCCCCATGTACTTCTTCCTCCAAAACCTGTCTTTTGTGGACCTGGTCTACACCACCACCACCATCCCCAACATGCTGGCTGGCTTCCTCATGGACAGATTGACCATCTCCATCCCGGGCTGCTTCCTGCAGATGTACTTTTTCACTCAGCTTGTCGTGACAGGACGTGCCATCCTCACTGTCATGGCTTATGACCGCTACTTGGCTGTCTGCAACCCCCTGCGCTACACCGCCATCATGACCCGGTCCGTGCGAATGCTGTTGGTCATGGGAGCCTGGAGCTTCGGTTTGTTCTGCACGTTGCCCCCCACAGCAGTGGCCTTCCTGCGGCCCTACTGCGGCCCCAACGTAGTCCGGCACAGCTGGTGTGACCTATCGTCTGTCAGAACATTGGTGTGCGCCGACACTTCCATGGACAACGTCTTGTCCCTCTCCTGTGCCATGGTTGCACTACTGACCACAGGGGTCCTCATTCTCACCTCGTACTTCCTGATCGGCACCTCGATGTATCGGATGGGCGTCCCAGAGAGGCTGAAGGCCTTCAGCACATGCGCCGCTCACCTGACCGTGGTTTCCATCTCGTACAGTGCTGCCTCCTTTGTGTACATTTCATATCGAGTGGGAAACTTTTCATCAGAGGTATGACGTCCACGTCCTCACTTGAACAATAAGGGGCAATCCAACCGCCACACCTGGGATACACTTCAAATATTTAAGTGCCATAAAAACACAAGTTAGCATATGATTTTCTTCAAAGTTGGGTGCGCTAAACAAAAAAACTTCAGCAAAACGAAAGACTGCGGTGAAGGGCTGCGATCAGTCACTTTCTTGATATCATCCTATATAGACTTAAGTCTCTTTATAGATTAATGAATTATCAATCAAAGCTGATCTATGAGGACATTTGTAGGCTGGTTCACATAAACAAATACCCATTAATCAGACTTCTTTGTAGTTTTTTGCCACTAACTGGGATACTAATGCCATATTCACACCGGCTGTGCCAACGCAAATACAAGCGACCATTTCCAATGACAAATTGATATGAGTTCTCATTATTGCGTGTTTCAGGCTTCCGCTTTCAAATCTCTCAGGTTCACGCGTTGCTACACAAGTTTTTAAGTCTGTTTTCATACTCTGCGAACAAAACGTGCAGCCATTGAACAGGTGTTATTTAACCAGTTGAACTTTGACTAATCAGGGATTTGGCTTTGGAAGGGACGTACGGATGGTGTTCCTTTCAATTCACAGAGGTACCAACCGTTTGTAAAGTGATCATGACAGAAAAAGCCTGGAGCAAGGTTCACCAGATTTACACTACTTCAACACTTCAAACACCTCCCCTCCATGAACCGCCACCTTAACATGGTGGAGGGGTTTGAGTGTTCAAGTGAGTTCAGCTGTCTAGGGCTTTGGCCCCTGCAGACGGGTCCTGGGTGAGATAAAGCGAGATAAAGAGCAGCTCAGAACCCTGCTATAAGAAGTACAATCCCAGATTATGTAACTTTGTTATGTACACAGTTGTAAGTGCAAAAATAGACCACACACTTATGCAGGCTTTATAATCCAATGCTTGCTTTTTAAAGTTTATTGGTAAGCCTTTACTTTTTTACAATGGGGTCCGGACCACCAGCATTCATCGCACAGGTAAACAAGCTTTTCTCAGCTCTTGAAAAGCCGTGTTTAGAGATGGCTGCAGCGCTGAGCCTTTGGTGGGTACTTCACCCCATCACTGCATCTCTTCATCATCACAGCGGCGAGCCAGAAGAAGGGTCAGATCACTCTTGCTCTTCTTTTTTCAGGTGCGCATCATTGTGTCGGTGCTGTACTCCGCCCTGACCCCATTCCTCAACCCCATGATCTACAGTCTGAGGAACAAAGAGCTGCGAGTGGCCATCAGGAAGACTCTGGCCTGCTGCAGACCTGCTGCCATGTCTACTGTGAAGGCCATCAGTACATAACCTGCTATCCCACCAGGATCTCTAAGAGTTCAGATGATACTACAATGCATCAGCCTCCATCCATGAGCATGACGAACTGAATCATTTCATTTATTCATTCATTCATTCATTCAGCAGATTAACGGGACATGCACATTTATGGTCAAAGCCAACATTGCGTTGAACAGATCCACCATCAAATTGATCTGTGATACACTGTGGCTCTGTGTCTCTAATGTTTTCTCTAAGTGTACTTTTGTGACATCAATGTAGCAGCATCAGGTTGATGCAGTCCTGAACTGGTTTTAAAAGTTCTGGATCCCTCTGGACAAATGTTCTTCATCTTTCAACTTTTTTTATCAGCAGTTTGAAAGTGTTCTTTTGTGTTTGCTTGGCTTCTTGTTGAGATGTTTTGCAAAAGCAAATCTGTGCTGCCTTAACATGAAGCTATTGAAGAATTCAATTTTGACATGATACGATGTACAGTGGAGGACATAAGTATTTGATCCTTTGTTGATTTGGTTTGACCACTTAATAAGAAATTGGCAGTCTGTTATCCTTAAGGTAGGTTCATGAGAACAAGGAGATAATAAATCACACAGAAAATCAAGAATTTCAATAGATACAGTAGACAGACAGACAGACAGACTACTTTAATAATCCTGAACTTGCAAGTTCATCCATTGCTCCAGAAAACACATTAGATTAAACATATGAAAATGTTTAAAACATATTAAAAGTACACAATAATAGCAGTTATCACAAAAAACATATAAATTGTCAAATTCACTAAAAACCAAACAAAATAAATAAAAGTAGTTCACAGTTCAGTGTCTCCCCCTCATGCCCCCCAGCTGCATTGAAACAGCTTACTGCACTCGGTGTGAAGGAGTTTCAGAGCCTTTCTGTGGACATGGCAGGGAGCAAAGGCGATCCTGTGGTCGGCAAAGACTCCATGAAGGGGGTGACTGGTGTTATCCAGTTTGGACAGAATCCTCTGGTCTGTCACCGCCTCTAAGTTTAGCCCCACATCTGGTTGTCACTGAGTTCTGTTGAAAGGAAAACAAGTCAGGTTGTTGAGCGGCTCTTCTGTGAACTTCCTGCTGGTTTTCAGCCTTTGGACCCTGTGATGAATATGCAGAGGTGCTCGGATCCATTTGCAGGCAGAACTTTATTAAAGACCAAATCAGTCAGGGGCAGAGATAGGAAGAAGTCAGAGGACAGACAGGAGTCAAAAACGAGGGGCGAGACAGAACAACGAGAAAACAGGGAGGGGTCACAACCAGAGAAGACTGAGGACATAGAGAATGCTCGGAGTTAAATGCTGAGCGAGACAATATTTCGCACTGAGCAGAGTCCAGACGGGGGCATAAATATGGTGAGACTGATATGTAAATGAGACACAGCTGGTGGAGATGTGGAGGATCACTATTCAGGAGAGGGCGCCCTCTGGTGGTCTGTGGTTGAGCTGAACGGCTGAGGCCTGACAGAACCTCAAGTGCATCCATCTGAAGAACAGATGCCTTAAAAACATGTAGGT
Source organism: Oryzias woworae (assembly GCA_016861445.1). NCBI lineage: Eukaryota > Metazoa > Chordata > Actinopteri > Beloniformes > Adrianichthyidae > Oryzias > Oryzias woworae. Next base: position 6,616,321 of record BOLG01001664.1, read on the forward strand.
GTTGTTGTTGAGGTTTTTCCAATGCAGCCTTTTAACCAAAGACATGCTCTTTCTAACTCACAGTAACTTGGAAAAATGTATGCATGCGTTTGTTTACACTGAAAATGCTCATATTGTCTAAGTGGGAATGAATCAAGCTGGCTGTTATTGCTTCAAGTTATCTAGAGTGTAGGTGTTATCGCCAAACTCTTACAAATGAGATCCCATCATCCTTGTTCAGTGCTCCCCACTGTTTAGAATCCTTCTTTAGCTCTTCTTGTGTTTTTCATGCAATTATTGGCCTCTCAACCTTTCATTAAAATGAGCTTTTATGCAAACACCAACCAGCAGATCTTTGCGGTCAGCTGATCAGAACCTGCTGGTGATTTTCTAAGCATTGATCTGCAGCCCTATACTGACCTGCAACACTTGAAACCTTTTCAATGAAAAAAATCATGCTGTGTGCTGAAAAGAACTGCGACACTGGTTTCTCGGTAAAGTTCAAATACTGCAGTACCTAACACTGCTCCAGGGGTGTGTTCAGCATGTGAAACACAACTTCCCAAATACTTCTATATTAAACATTGGAATGGGTTTGTAAAAATTAATGTAAACATTATATTTAAATATAAATACTTAATACTCCTTAATCAGCTGCATGGTGTCCTAGGCGAAAAGGACATTTGCCCCACTCCCTTTTTCCTCCTCTTCTTTCCTTGTTTTTCTTCTAAAGGCTACCCCTGGGGACTTGTTTTGCTGCCTTATCAGCCCTGATGTTTTTAAGAAGCACTAACATCAGCAACACCACACGCCCCTCCCACACACAACTTGGCCACGTCAGGTAAGGAGGGGCGCTTAAAGTTAAAGTTAAATCACTTAAAGTTAGTGATTATGTCAAACTTTTGATTTATCATATTTATGTTTTTATACTAATTGTTACTTTTGAAAAATGATCTTTTAATGACATAAGCTGTGTGTCAAACAGTTTAAAAATAGGTAATGACACAAAAACCAAAAATAAAACGATTGGGATTTGGCACTCCCTCCAGCAGATGGCGCCCTAGGCAGCTGCCTATGTTGCTTATACGCTGATATGAATCCATTCATTTATCTTTTTTATCGTTTCGAGGTCACGAGCTGCTGGAGCATATCAGGGCTACTGTTGGGCGAAGGCAGGGTAAGCCCTGAACAGGTCACCAGTCTGTTGCAGCGTCTTAATTTGAATAATCCTAATTTATAAGTCTAAAGTTCCATCTAACTGTGAGAAAAAATGTTTTAAAGCCACTTTCTCCACTTCAGAATCAGCTGATTCACCTCGGTCCTGTAAATGATGGCAGAGTCACAACAGGTCAAAGAGCGGGAGTTATTTAGGTGGTGCCAGCGACATCTCCGCTGTTAAAGGGTTAAAGGGTCAGGTCTTCTGATGTGAGAACTGAAAACTGTCGTTCTTTCTACTCAGTCAACTGTATTTATTGAAATAAAGAAGTGGTAGAAACAGCATAAATGTTTCGCTGAGAAACTTTATTGAGGCGTGAACCTTTTCTTTCCTCTGTCATTGTGCTCATGATTCCTGGTGAACACGGCAGTGATTTTCTGCCTGACGGCTTTGATCTGGAGTCCATAGATGATGGCGTTCATGGCAGGTGGAACGACGTGCAACATGATGGAGGCCAGCTTCCTACTCTCAGACAGCTCTGGAAAACGATGCAGGATGACAATGATGATGCCCGACACCATCATGATGACATACAGAGTGAGGTGTGTGGCACAGGTCTGGAGCGCCCGGCTGTTCAATGTCTTCCTCTGGCTGCTCAGGGAGATCACAACAATCTTCAGATAGGTGAGTGTCATGCTGCCGAGCGAGCAGATCAGCAACACGGTGGTGAACGCAAGGCCGTACAAGTTGTTGATGAGGATGTTCTCGCAGGACAGCTTAAAGAGGGAGGGGTTGTCACAGAACGGGTTTAAAATGACCGCTCTGCAGCGAGACAGGCGGACACTGAGGCCTACCAGGATCAGGACCATAACCACGGAGGTCCCCCAGGCTGACACCGACAGATTCACCACCATCCTGGCGCTCATGATGGACGAGTACTGCAGAGGCCTGCAGACGGCCACATAGCGGTCGAAGGCCATGATCATGAGCACAGTGTGGGCCGTGGTGGCGTGCATGTGGCCACAGAAAGCCTGAACGGCGCAGGAGGCGTAACGAATGATGCGCTCTGAGCTGGGCTTGAAGAGGTTGCTGAGCAGGTGGGGGAGAATGGTGGAGGCGCCAAAGGCGTCGTTGATGCCCATGTTACAGAAGAGCAGGTACATGGGCTGGTGGAGGCTCCTCTCCACGCTGATCAGGACCACCAGGCTGATGTTGGACAGCATGATGAAGACGTAGATGAGCAGGAGAAGGATGAAGGCTGGGATAGAGCTCTGAGGGGTCACATTTAACCCCTCAATGAGCAAAATGTCTGTCTCCACACTCTGGTTCTCCATAGAAGAGAAGATTCACAGAATCTGGACAGAAGAGAACATTCATGCAGGTGAAGTCAGACAACACAAGTGTCTTCAAGTAAATAATACCTGCTTTTTAGAAAACTGACCTTCACTTTTACTTTCAGCAAAAGCAACATTTTCAAAAAAGTTCAGCTGCAACATGTTTTTCATGTTTTATTTTATACGCTAACTTTTCCTTCAAATCTGCTAACATTTCTGGTCAATGTTTCTGTTTGTAAAGTAAGAGAAGAGATGAAACTGTTTAAGAGCGTTTTCATTTTAAAAACTGACTCTTTAGATGTATTTAACTAATTGTATTCATTCATTAAAATCTATGTGAAGCTCTGTGTCTCAAAATTGGTGGAAGAAGGCAATTTTCATAGAAAGAGAAATGAATCTTTCTTCCTAAAAAAATTTTGATTTTTGGACTTTCTTTTTGCACTGGGTGAGGGGTCAAAAGTATGTGCACCATCTCTGCCTCTGACAGTCTTAGCACGTGCGGTGAAACTCTGTTTCAGGTCTGATGTGCACTAAACTGAAGTGAAAGAGCCTGTGTCAGAACCGAGGCCAGCCACGCTGGAAAAACAAAACACAAAAACATATTTAAACATTCAAGGATCATCCATCACATTCAGTCTGAATATCCAAAACGTTGCTGCAGGACTGCCATGTAATCCAACACAAATAGGAAATGTCCAAATACATATTCAGTGCAGTCTGCTTGGTGTAACAGACTTGTTTGTCTATACAGATGTTGAAAGGAAGACTAACAAAAACTTTCCATTGCAGAAAAGATTATTTTATCCCAACATCTTCTTACTTTATGCCTTTATTAGAGATTTGTATTTAAGGAGAAACATCACTCAAATCTGCGAAGGTATCTGTCATTGCTGAAATAAAACACACTTCTGTGACAGAAGAAGGTCAAAAGAAGGACCCTCTGAACGGAGACATGTGGAACACAGAGGCAAACGTCTGAGTCTGGAGGTGCATCTGAAGGAAAACAACCACTGATGATCAACAAGGATGATCGATGAGACAGACAGCAGAGCTGCTGCATCCTCACCTACAGCAGAAGATCATCCCTTCATGTTCCGCAGCGGGTCAGAACCAACACAGCATTGTTATGAAGAGTGCGTGCTGCAGAAGTGTTTTAAAGGTGTGGGTGTGTGCTGCTTTGCTTTTGTTGCCCTATCAGAACCTGTTCTGGGAGATCCATGATCAGGACAAACACTGGTCATGATGGAGGGGTGTGTCTCTGCTCCGTTTGAAGTAACAACAGTGTTTACAACTCTTGCACATTTGTATGTTTGGGTCTGTACATGTGTGTACATGCATGAGTGTGCACTCCTCACCAACTTCAATCATTTAAAGATGCATCTGATCAATGATCGCTAAAATTGGAACATTGTTTGCATTGGACCAAAATATGTTAATTTGAACTGTCACATTCTAGCATCTTTGTAGAATAACGCTGACAGACATAAGTTAGTAATTTCAAGTAAAGCAGACAATACGTAGACAGTTCTGTTCAAGATTGTTGTGTTCAGCTAAACAAGCTTTGTGGTTCTGATGTGAATGGTAATGGCGTATACTTGTACTTGTATAGCGCCTTTTCTACCTTCCTTTACACCTTTACAGTCACAGTCCCACTCACACACACTAATGGAAGCTCCACTGCTGAATCAGAGGCAATGTGGGTGTCAGTGTCTTGCCCAAGGGCACTTTAGGGTGTGTGTGGGGGGTGGGGGTGGGGGGGGGGGGTTTTCAATCTGTAGCCTACCGATGAGTGGTTGCCCACACCCCTACGGGGGAGTGGGAGAGATTTCTGATTCCAGGTGGATCATCTGTGCTCCCGTCTTTGGCTGGGACCTCGCCTTTGGCTCCTCCCTCTCCTGTCTTTGGCCGTGACCTCTCCTTTGGCTCTTCCAGCTCCAGTCTCTGGCTCTTTCATTAACCCCAGCTGTTCCATAACTCCATCTGGATGAAGTCCATCTGCTACACTATTCAAACATGTCGTTGTTTATTTAATATTTAGCTGTTATCTTAACTTGTAGCTGTTTATCTAGACGTGTTTGTTTATTAGACATATACTTGTTATTCAACCATGTAGTTATAGAATGAATTAAGCTCACTTTTCTTTAATAGTTCTAGTACATCACCTGTCCTCTGGGGTTGAGGATCTCTCCTTCACGTGGGAAACTCTGAGGTTTCTTAGTTTTTTCCCCAAAAAGAGACAGGGTTTTTTTATGAGTTTTTCCTCACAGAGAAGGAGGGTTTAAGGACAGAGATGTTTGTTCAGCTTAATCTGTTTAACAACCAGCTATTGTGAACATTTTTATGCTTGACATTTTGTTCTTGCTATGTTCTGATATCAGTCCAACGAGATAGCTGTAGCTGTGATATTGGGCTATAGAAATAAAACTGAATTGAATTGAATTGAATTGTAATCAGCTCATGCGTTTCATGGCATTTGTGAGACTTTTTACAGGTCTTGGGATTCTGAACAGTTTACAGACCCTTTCCAAAAAATTAGAATATCTTGGAAAATATCATCATTCCTATAATTCCATTCAAATAAGTCAAGCTTTCATAGAATATGGTTTCAGGTCTCACTTTATAAAATTTGCATTTTTGACCTGTTTTAATGATGACGAAATAAAATGTTGAAAAAAACTCTCAGTCCTGGTGTAGAAACTGAAATGGGTGGGCAAAGTTTCCCTGCTCCGCTCCATTCTGATGCTGTCAGGTTCTGGTCGTGGACACAAACGTAGTACACAGTAGAAGACTAAAGTGTTTTGCAAGAAGGCTCGTGGGACTTGAAGAGAAACACACAAAACGATGTGGCAACGAGTGGCAGGAGCAAGCGGCCTTAAATAGGAAGGCTGAATGATCAAGCACAGGTATATCAAATAACAGAAAAGATGAGCAGCAAGGGAGGAGGAAGAAAAGAAACAGAAGGTAAGAACACAGAAGGAAACACCAGACCCCTGGCCCAAGACACCACTGATGCATGCACATGTAGACAAACAGATCCGTGAACGTCTTTGTTTTCCTCATCTGAGCTGGAATCTGGATCAGAATTGTACAGCTGGATAGCTCTGATATTGCTCGCCATTTCTGTTGCCCCAGTAATGTTTGGGGATGGGAGGGGCCACAATCTAGCAGGATAGAGTATAAACAAAGGTATGATGGGACATGGGTGAAGCCTTGCTTCTGCACCAACAGTCCCTCCTACTTAGACAAGGATTTCTAATGAACTCCTGCTGCTCTGCAGAAACCATGTCATAAAAAAAACTGCAGTTATTTTAAGTTTTGGCTAAAAACAAATAGAATTAACAGATCACTGGGAATGGGAATTCAAAATTGTGCATTGTCGTCATTACTGAAGTGTTTGTGTGATGAAGACAACCAACTTCATCAGGTGTGGAAGTTGGGGTGGGGTCACCCAGACGTTCCCAGCAAACCTTCAGATCTGCCAAGTCTTTCCCCCTACCAACTCCCCACTAGATAGTGATTGGTGGACAGCTTTGCCCCACAACTTTTCAGTTGTGTGTTTGGACACACAACTGAAAAGTTGTGTGTCCAAACACAAGTTGCCCGAAACAAGCAAGACGTGCATGTGCATTGATGAATACCCTTGAGATGAACATTGTGTTTGTCATGGATAAAGCATAACGTTTGCAGAAATCTGACAACAGAACACTGCTTAGGTTCAGATGAAGGCCATTCCTTCCAGCCTTCTAGGTGCCACTTGTACTTTAGCAGGAAGTGCCTCTCTGAGCAGGTCCAGTGTCTTTGCCGCTTTAATATTTAACAAAAAACAAAATAGCAAAATACTTGAAGACCACAAAAAATCACTGCGATTTAGGGATTGAATAAAGCTATGATAGTCAACTCTGTGTTTGGTCAGGGTTTCAGGGTCAATTCTTCAGTAATGCCCCCCACCATTGGTCCCTTTCGATCACTTAGCTTTATGAAGCACAGCAGCTGGAATTGTTGCACAACTGTTTGCTGCAGAAGTCATTCGTTTCTTTTAACTAACGCTGCTCTGCATGGATCAGAGGATTTTGAAAGATCGACCTGCAGGCATGTGTGCTGACTGATCAGTAGCTTGTGACAAAGAAAAAATAAAAAAAATGTTTTTAGGTTCCTAAAAACAAATGTCCTCCACGATGGTAAAGAAATAATATCACAGCAATGGATTGTTGACCAAAAACTTTATTAGTTTCCCTTAAAATATAATTTAAAAATTTATTGAAAAAGATACAGAGAAAGTCAAGAAGGTCAAAGTCAGTTCTGACATTTATAGTATTTTCTTGAACAAAGGTGCATGAAATCTGACAAACAAGAGGAGGCTGGTTGCCCGCCAACAGTTGAGCAGGTGATGTTGTTTTTCTGTCAGTGCTCCTGAAAATAAAAGGGTGTGCAGCTCCTCTGGTGGTCCGGTTGGGGCTTGTTTGTGAGCCTGAACTTCACAGCTGCTGCCTTCTGCAGGAGAAATGAGAACCGTCATCAACTTTCTGAAGGAGATGTTTGCATGTTTGAAAACAGGAACAAACATGGCCTCAGTAAAGATCTGCTCAACATCATGCTTCTGCAGGCATGAAGATGTGTTTGAAATGCTTCATGAGTCTTTCTTTTCTTCTTTTTTCCAGGCGGAATCTTCTAAAAGTGCTGAAGTTTCTGAAAGAGTTGAATGTTTTCCTGTCAGTGTCTGTCCCTCTTATGAGTGAAACGTGACGCAGAAGCTGTCAGTCTAAGAAGTAAGGACTTGGTTTGTGATTAAGAAGAAATGTGAATGACAAACTCTTCAAAGCTGCGACTCACCTTCTGTTAGACTTGCAAACTCTTTGACTGGACTGAGAAATATGGAGAACTGGACTGCAAGTACAGATGTCTTGATCCTGGAGGCCCTGAAGGTGACTCCACAGTCTTCACTCCCTGCCTTCATCCTCCTCCTCTTTTGCTACATCTTCATAATGCTGTCCCAAGTAGGTGTGGTGCTCCTCTGTAACATTATGGTGAACGATGCTTTTGGAGCCACCATCATGCTGCCTCATCTGCTCAAAGATCTGCTCCTGTCCAGTTCAAAGCGGTATATCCAATTCTGGGCATGCACTGCCTAGGCCTTCTGCGTCCACCTCCATGCCAGCGTCTCCCACACTGGGCTTGTGATCATGGCCGTTGATCGCTACATGGCCATCTGCAGCCCACTGCGGTATGCTGCTGTCATGACGCACCGGACGGTGACGAGCCTGTCCTGGGCTGCATGAACGTCGGCTTGCGTGATGGTGGGGATTCTCGTGGGTCTCAGCGTGCGCCTGCCCCGTTGCAGGCAGATGGAGCTTAGCATCTTCTGTGACAATGCATCACTGTTCAGCCTCTCCTCATCAACAACGTGTACGGCCTGGGGTACACCGTGCTGTTGCTGGGGTCTTCAATGGTCAGCGTTGGCCTCACATACCTGAAGATCGTCACCGTGTGTCTGAGAAGCAGAAAGAAGGTGCTGAACAGCAAAGCGCTGCAGACCTGCACCACCCATCTGGCAGTGTACCTTATGCTGCTGGTGTCTGGCATCATCATCGTCATCATGCATCGCTTCCCGCAGCTGCCTGATCACAGGAAAGTCACAACGGTGCTGGGTAACAGCGCTGCCTGCTCTTAACGTCCTCATCTATGGGCTTCAAATCAAAGAGATCTGGCAGAAGGTTTTTGCTGTTTTCAACAAGAAGGTTTTTGAGATTGATGTGAAATGACAGAAAAAGTCAGGCGGGAAATCAGGATTGAGGGCTACAATTCAGAAAGAACTGACTCTGATCCCGTCTGAAGAACCTGCTGTTGAAAGACGGTGGAAAACCCTTCATGTTGGTTTCTACAGGATTCCATGCAGTTTTTTGTCATTCTGGATCTGTTCATTGGCTTTCAACAGAGAAGAATCAAACATGGAGTTCACATGAAATCAAATGCTTCTGCAGCACAGGGACAACAGCATCACTGAGGTCGCTGGTTGTCTCAAGGTAAAAATACATAAAAAGACATAAAAAATGTCCTCAGAAAATATTTCAGCAAGAATTGAGATGTGGCTGTGGAGAACCGTGCACTCAGGGAGATGCTTCCACCAGGTGGGAGATATATTCCTCCTGCTCCGAGATCCTAAGGATCCAAAAGATCCAGACCTTCTTCTAACAGAGCACACAAACATGACTATTTTATCTGGTTCTTGAATCTGCAGGTGCACACAGTTTTACCTTAGAGTTCATTGACCTGCTCACTGTTACAGTTAGTTTGTCACACAGTAGAGGGTACACTAAAGACTCTTGTTAAATGTGTCTGTTGCAGACTTGGCTGTTTTTTTTTCTTTGTCATCTGTGCAAACAGTAGGAAAGTTTTCAGCGGTAGATGGTGGCATGTTCCTCTGAGAAATTCTCCTCAAACTTGAAGTCTTCCTCTGCAGGCATCCCTGTCTGCACTTTCAGAGCCAACAAAGCCGCTTCACGTGTTCGTTCTCGTATCAGTGACATGGAGAACACACTCCCAGTGTTTCCAATCAGCGTAATCATTTCTGCACATACAAAAGGTGTGAGGCAGCAGCACTACTTCACCTTTGGATTTACAGTCTGAACACACCACCTCAGACGGTGGAGCTGGTAGACACTCCATGGATACATTGTGTTTCCATAGGGAGATGCTACCTCCTCCATGGTGTCTCTTCCCTTTTCCAAACTTGTCTGCAGACATTTGTGTATAAAAGTGTCAGCTTACTGCTGCGTTCCACATGTTCTGAATGTAAATTCTAAATCAAATGTGCTAAATTGTTGACACTATTATCCCCCTACAAGATCGACAAGTTTCATCAACTTTGTTACATCAACAGTGCTATCAAAATGTAAAAACTTACTGCAACTCGACCAATACTGTGTCTTCACAAACTATTTTTAAGGACTGACATCTACTGATCATCTTAACAGTTTAAGTTGATTCTAATGCAAGTTATTGTGTTTAGATTTAAACTTCAGTACAAGAAAAGTCATGTTTATTTTGATCACCTAATAGTTTGCCTTTCCCACTGACTTTACATGAGAACTGGACTGAGTGAGTGTGATGTCATCCATAGAAAATTCTAACAAAAAAAAGTAATTTAATTCCCCATGTTTTGGCGGCCTTGCTGGAACTTGACGTCGTCAGTAAGCAGTGATTGGTCCGAGTTGGTCTAAGTCAACAGTTCTGTGGTGACCACACTCCTTCCACATGAAATCTGGTAGTCTAAAACTATGCTTTAAAAATAATTTGATTTCAAACTATTTGGCTTCTCTGTGTGAATCCTGTTGTGGTGAAAAATGATCCTGGTGGGACATTCAGATAAAAAAAATCATCATTATAATGATGTTGTTGTTCCTTTCAGCAGCATTGAGTTTCTTAGAAAAGTATGGACAGGGGAAAAGCTTGGGTGGTTGATCATGACTCTGTAATAGCACAGCCCCAACTCCTGTATTAGAGGCATCCACCTCCATAATGATTTGGTTCGATGGGTCCAGATGGTGTAGAATGGGTGCTTAGGAAAAGCGTTCCTTGAGTGAAACTGAAACCACGGATGAAATGGCGATAGAAGTTGGCGAAACCAAGGAAGCATTGCAAATCCTTCACAGTGGTGGGTTGTGGCCACTGCAGAACTGCTTCCACTTTGCCTTGATCCATGGCGACTCCCAGTGCACTCATCAAGTATCCAAGAAAGGAGATGGAGATGGCACAGCCCAAAGGGCATGACCAAATATTCATAGTGGCCAGAAGTGGTTAAAAACACCGTCTTCCACTCGTCATCCTCACGGATGCGGTTATAAGCACTGTGCAGGTGCAACGTGGTGAACTATTGGGCCTGACGCAGATGGTCCAGAGCAGGTGGAACCAGCGGCAGACAGTAGCGATACTTAACTGTACAGTCATTGATGTTACAGAAGTCGATGTAGGGAAGAAGATCGGCATCTTTCTTTTTGACGAAGAAGAAACCTGCAGACGAGGGTGACGTGGAAAGCTGTATAAAGCCCTTCTACAGCTCCTCTTGAAAATATGAATGCATGGCCTCAGTCTATGGTTGTGACATAGGAAACACTCTCCTTCTCACTGGAGTGACCCCAGGCAGCAAGTCTATCGCACAGACATAAGACCGATGAGGAGGCATGTTGCTTGTTGAATGCCTTTTGTAGATCCCAATACTGAGAAGGCAGAGAGTCACGTCCTGTGGCGGCCATGGTCCATGGCGGGCACGGTGGTTGCAAGTTTCCACTGAAGGACATGATGGCGTGGTAGGCAGAACGTGGACTCGAACTTCAGCTTTCTGGATGATTATCCAATGGTTGGGTCGTGGATTTCGAGCCATGGCAGCCACAAGATGATAGCACAGCACTGGAAGTCTATAGCGAATAGACGGATGTTCTCTGTTGTTGTTGTTGTTGAACTTTGAGTTTGAGATCTGGAGTAAGGAACTGGACCCACCGTGATCCCAGGAGATGACCATCTAGGGCAAAGATTGTCACCCGTGATCCGCAGGGGAGCAGAGGAATGGAATTAGCTTGGGAAAAAGCAAAATTTATGAAATTGCCTGCTGCTCCTGAATCTATCATTGCCGTGGTGTTAAGGGTTTACAGTATCTGCTACCATGAGAGTGACTGGTATTTCAAAAGGATGCTAGCAGATGCCCAGACCAACCACAGTAAAGGCACAGGTTCTCACACATGCATCAGCCCCTTTTCTCCGGCGTAAGAGGTGTTGAACCCAGCGGCATAAATTCGCCTGAGCTGGCTTGTGACAAAAGAGACCAGATGACACTGGAACTGGCTTGAGTTTATAGTCCTTGGGCTTCCGGGTCCGTAATATATTCTCCAGATTAATGTTTATGGCGATTAATTGATCAGTGTCCATATCCTCATCACGACAGGCAATCTCTCGTTGGAGCTCCACAGAAAGTCCCCGTTCATTCGGAGATCACTCTGTTTGGGCAACCAGGGTTTGAAATTTCAATGAATAGGCAACAGCAGTCTCTTCACCTTGTGTGATGGCCATGAGTTGTTCTCCTGGGTCTTTACTGTCAGCTGGCATGCTGGAACATGGCATGCAGCAGCCGAGTGAAGTCCACATAAGAGTGGAACGACAGCGAACCTCCAGACCAAATAGCGGCTAGCCACTCTAAAGCTCCCTTAGATAATAGAAAACATATAAAGGACACCATAGCTTCTTCTTTGGGGTATAGGTGAGCTTGTTGATGGAGGAAAAACTGACACTGCATCAGAAAACCGTTGCATTGCTCAGGCTTCCCGGTAAACTTTTCCGGCAGCAAAAGACGTGGGCCAGACCTGGAACTGGATGCCGTGACTGAATACCCTGATCTTTCTGGTGTTGTGGATGGGGGGGTTGAGCTGGTGCGAGAAGCACTGGATGCATTACTGGGCTGGCTAGCATTCGGTCTATGATGACTTCGGTAGCAGCTGATGTTAGAAATAGATCTGCTCTTTCTTTGGAAAAACATCTGGATTGATATCCTGAAAGGAATCAACAAAGTGTCTGCCAAGAGTTTCTCTTGGTTCTGTTAGAAATAAAGTCTTCTCAACATAGAGCAGGCAGGGACATCTAATCATACAGTGTCAGAGCCTGCAGTAATTCATAACTATGATTGACTACACTTCCCGTAAAAACAGAGGATCAGCCAAAGTTTAACAATAACTATTTAAGAAAGGAAGCGGATGGGCTGATAGCCTCCCCACTGGGAATTGTCAGAGAGAAATGATTTCTGGGATGTGTGACAGGTCACGTACACGAACCTATCAGAACTAAGCCGAAAAGAGGTTCTGGAGCTTCTTCCATCTGACTGGGTTAACTGTATTTGGGCTCCGATCGATGACCAGTTCTGAAATGAGGAAGATCTTCTGAATTTATTCTTGAATAAATAGACCCTTTAAGCAGACGGCAGATTCCAGTCTTTTCTTGATTCAGAGATCACTTTTTCCCTCAACTCAGATGGTGGAATTATCTACCGTGTTCTAGAAGCATGGCAGCTAAACCTGCTGGATAAGTTGACCTGGGCACATCAGTTGCTGGATGCTGTTTAGGCGAAGTCCTCTGTGATGAAGAGGCGGAGGCGTTTGGATCCATATGCAACTAGATTTCCTGATCATCAAAACAGACAAGGGCAAGGCGTAGTCAAAAACCAGATTGGAGTCAAAAACATGGAGCCAGAGAGAGAATTGAAGAAAACAGGCAAAGGTCAGGCACGACAAGGTAAACAGGAAAATGAATGCTCAGTAATGTCTGCTAGGCAAAACAAGACTTTGCAAGGAAGTGAAGACTGGAGCAGGTATATTTAAGCTAATGGCTAATGACAACAATGAGACACAGCTGCACAGTAAGGAAGCATAGGAAAAGGCCGATGAGCGACTCAGATGCTTCCCCCCAGGCTTAGGAGATAAATGGCAGATCTATGCTACAGAGAGACAGGAGAGGGTTAATGATGGCAACATGGCTTGAAGCAGGAAAGGCAAAAACTGAAGGGAGGCTTACTGAGGTGAAGAGAGAAGACTGCAGGGAAGAAGAGGAGTGGAGTCCTCCGTACAGCAAGGAAGGCGTGGCTCCAGGCCATAGTGGGGAGAAAATGAACTCCAAGTGGGTGTGGCAAAACTCAGGATCCTGGGGCTTGGTCAACATTTCTTGATGCCACAGGTCAACACAAAATCACCAGGGATCTCTGGGAAGGTTTCCAAAAAGAAGGACTTACAAGGCTTTGGAAGAAATGGAGCAGCAGAGAGACAGGAGCATGTAAAGGCAGCTGCTGGCAGTATGACATCCGGATAAAGGCTGGAACACAGACTGAGCAGAATAGCTGGTAGTCAGGCTGAGTGGCGAGTATGAACACTGCTGGAGATTTCTCTGAGAGCCAACGATTCAGCAGAGAATAAAGGGTAGTGGCAGAGATATAAAGGAGCAGAAACAGGTGGAGGGAATCAGATGATTAGCAGTAGGCTGGCTGCTGCCGTGATATTGTTTGTGTGTACCATTTTTCTTCCAATTGTAGCCCGGGCATTTATTTTTAAAAAATTGTTGGCTGACCTGGCGTTTATTAGAGACTAGCGTTTAACAACAAATGAACATTTCAGAATGATTGAAACATTGAGAACCTTGTATTCTGTTCTGATTACAACTGGTTGTGAACGTTTCATTTGTCTTTGAGTCGTCAATCTCTGTTTTAAAAAACCCACTTCACTTTCATGCCAATCATTTTCCTGGAGACTCGCGCACCTTTACCTTTGCTCAGTAATCCATCTTCAAAACAGTTAGTCTAATTTATTGCTGCTTTCTCTCCTTTTCTTTCTTTCTATCTGCAGCCATATTTGTGCTTTCATCTGCTTGTGGCATTCTCAGATACGTTTATGAGTCACCTCAGTATTGCTACATGAAGCTAACAACTAATGTTTTTAGCCTGTTGGCTACACAGAGCTAGCAGCTAATGTTTTTAGCCTGTTAGCTACACAGAGCTAGCAGCTAATGTTTTTAGCCTGTTAGCTACACAGAGCTAGCAGCTAATGTTTTTAGCCTGTTAGCTACACAGAGCTAGTAGCTAATGTTTTTAGCCTGTTAGCTACATGGCGCTAGTAGCTAATGTTTTTAGCCTGTTAGCTACACGGAGGTAGCAGCTAATGTTTTTAGCCTGTTAGCTACACAGAGCTAGCAGCTAATGTTTTTAGCCTGTTAGCTACACAGAGCTAGCAGCTAATGTTTTTAGCCTGTTAGCTACACAGAGCTAGTAGCTAATGTTTTTAGCCTGTTAGCTACACGGAGGTAGCAGCTAATGTTTTTAGCCTGTTAGCTACACAGAGCTAGTAGCTAATGTTTTTAGCCTGTTAGCTACACAGAGCTAGTAGCTAATGTTTTTAGCCTGTTAGCTACATGGAGCGATGTCCGTGTTTATCTCATTTATTATGTATGAAAGACATGGATGATGTTTAGAGATGAGGTTGATTTATTTCTAAGAGCTCTACAAAAACATCAGTGAGCCCATAGATGATTGGATTGAGGCTCCCTCGAATTATGTGGAACAAGATGGCAGAAAGTTTTCTCTGATCCGAGTACTGAGGAAAACGATGCAGCACTATAAAGAGAAGACCACAAGAAATCATGACCATGTTGATGAACAGGTGAGTGCTGCAGGTCTTCAGGGCTTTGCTGTTCAAAGACTTGTTCTTGCTGGTCAGACAAACCACGCTGATGCTGGTGTAGGTGAGGACCATGGTGCCGATGGAAGATGAGAACAAGACCACGGTGAAGGTCAGGCCGTAGATGTTGTTGATGACCACGCTCTCACAGGACAGCTTAAACAGCGAGGCGTTGTCACAGAACGGGTTCTCTATCAGAGTCCTGCATCGGTTCAGCCGGATTGTCAGACCGAGCAGAATCGCCACCAAAACAAAAGCCACACCCCAGGCAGAAACGGTCAGCTTCAGCACCATCTTGTTGGTCATGCTGTTGGCGTATCGCAGAGGATGACAGATGGCCACATACCTGTTGAAGGCCATGATCATAAGAACGGTGTGGGAGGTGGTGCCGAACATGTGACTGGTGAAAGCCTGAACAACGCACTCGTAATAACTGATGAGGCGCTCAGACTGAGGCTTCAGGATGTCCACCAGCAGACGGGGAATCATGATGAAGTTTCCCATCACATCATTGACTGGCAGGTTACAGAACAACAGGTACATGGGCTGATGGAGGTTTCTGTCCAAGCACACCAGCACCACAATGCCCACATTGGTCATCATGATAAAAAGGTAGGAGAAGAAAAAGAAGAGAAAAACGTAATACCTCGAGGTCTCTGTGACCTTTAGGCCCTCCAGCTGGAGGACAAAGCTGTTGAAGGTGATGTTTTCCATCAAAACCAAAAAGTTCAATTAGGTTGTTAGTAAAGTCTAAATGATTTAAAAAATTGAATTACTGCCACTGTTACTCAAATCATGAAAACATGATCAGAGGAGAAAAGGAGAGAGAGAGTGGGGACAATTCACAGTGAAGGTCCAGATTACAAAAAGTAACTAAACAGTTACTAAACTTAAAAAAGAAAGGATCATAGCAAACACTTTGAGGATTCATGAAGAGCATGCTGAAGACACAATAACATTAGACAAACTGGTCAGACTACAACCTTTGTCTCTTTTTATGCACGTGGGTGAGGGCTGGGGGTGGGGGTGGGGGGTTGCTACAGAGACCATTGCAGGAAATGTCTGAACAACAAAACGCTGTGTTTGTTAAAGAGACAAGAAGGACAAGACTTGAACTCTTATTTTTCAGATTAACCATCACACAAAATTAAAAACACATTTTATCAGAAGACCATTAGACATTCTGACTGTCAGACATCAGAGCATGATTCATCATCCAACAGCAGTAACAAGCGGTGTCATTTCACAAACTGTTGAGTGTATGCTATGACTGTTTTCTGCAGTGCCTCTGAAGTGCTAATCACGCCAATATTTCACTCAACGCAAAAACATATTAAAGATCAACAACAACAAAAGAAAAAGTTAAAAACAACACATTTTAGAAATCAAAACAACATTACTAAAACAAAAAAATGAAAATAAAGAAAAGTAAAACAGATGAGAATCCAGAGAAGGTAGGTATGATGGGACATCACTGATTGCATGATGACCTTTACGTTTTGAAAAAAACCCAGAAGAATGTTTCATCTAAACAGTGAAAGAGTTGATTGATCAAACCACTTTTCAGTGGCTGTGGTCAGAAGTATAAAGTCTCTCATTGATGAAAATCCTGTATATTGTTTTCAATGTGTTCTTGAGGCGTATTTCTCATGATGGAAGATATAGTCTTCCCAAATGGAGTTTGCTAAAAAACACCTGAAGGACTCCAAGATGGTGAGAAATAAGATTCTCTGGTTTGATGAGACCAAGATAGAACTTTTAGGCCTTAATTCTAAGTGGTATGTGTGGAGAAAAGCAGGTACAGCTCATCACCTGTCCAATACAGTCCCAACAGTGAAGCATGGTGGTGGCAGCAACATGCTTTTTCAGCTGCAGGGACAGGACGACTGGTTGCAATGGAGGGAAAGATGAATGCGGTCAAGTACAGGGAAATCCTGGACCAAAACCTTTTCCAGAATGTTCAGGACCTCAGACTGGACCGAAGGTTCACCTTCCAGCAAGACAATGACCCTAAACACACAGCTAAAATAACCAAGGAGTGACTTCACAACAACTCTGTGACTGTTGTTGAATGTTCCAGCCAGAGCCCTGACTTAAACCCAATGGAGCATCTCTGGAGAGACCTGAAAATGGCTGTCCAAGTAGTACTGTATTTTACCACATAAGTTGCAATATTTTGAATAGTTTGGGCAGAGGTGCAACTTATACTCAGGAGCAATACATGTGTGCGTGTTTTTTACATAAATTAACTCACACATTTGTTATCTTCCCACTAACAACCGGTTGCCCTTTAGTGGTTGTTTCAGACTAATAAGGGCACTAGTGAGGGCAGTGTAGGTGTGTGTATATGCTACTGACAGCAACGTAGAAGAAGTGCTGTCCAAAATGAACATAAAGAAGAACCTGATCGTTCTCCTCCTGAACTTTCTATTTTTTTATTTGCAATGAGACGATATTGTTCCCGTTTTATCTTTTTCTTCCTCTGACTAATGCGGGACAGCAATTCATCAAACTGGGTTACAGAGAAACAGAAGTATGGCCGTCATTTAGACACAGCTCCTGCAGTAGAAAGCAAAAATGAAAACAAGGACTGAATGCGTTCATGAACCCAGACATGGAAACATGGTACCAGAGATCTTCAGAATAAATGAGCCTGATCTCTCATCATCATCCATGTCTTCTAACAATTGGGAATGAGATGTACTGTCAATGCTTCCATGTCGCAATGAAGCTAAAAACTTAATGGAAGCTTCTCCCACATGGCATAGGAGAGTCTAGTTTATGAACCCATTTTTGGACAAGCATTGAGACTTGTGTTTGACCCATGTCAAAAAAGATGCACTGGGCATGAATTTGACTTGTGAATTGCGTTTGGCTAAACGCAGCTTTATGCCGGGCTTGACAGATTTGTTGCACTTTTCTCCTAAATGTCCGTGTTATATTGTGGAGTGAGTTGTTTGCTTTTTCAGAAAAATAGGAATATAACATTTAGTTTTATGTTTGACATGTCTGTTTTGAATATGGATTTCTCCTGATAACAAACTGTCAAAAATACGTCCTGAGTATTACAGGCACATATATCGTGTCCTGGAACATTGATTCAACTGAGTGCGCTTGCGCATTGTGACTCATTTATTAAACGATAATAGAAATAAACTTTTTAGAACATTATTGATCCCAATGCAGGACAATTATCTTGATACCGTAGCTCTGCTGGGAAAAAAAGATATTTACAGCCGTTTTTTTTTTTTTTTTTTTGTCCAGGCCACAACAGCAGAGCGGGTAAACAATGCAATGGACCCCGAAGTAGTGGCAAAAGAAGAGAGATGTTAACAAGAGAATGATGAAAGAAAATGCCCGAGCAGGTGGCCGAGGGATCACCATCTCTTTGCTGCTGCCCGCCGGTGCCGGTATTGTGCCAAAGTACATACGTGGACAAAATTGTTGTTACCCCTCAGTTAAAGAAGGAAAAACCCACAATTCTCACTGAAATCACTTGAAACTTACAAAAGTAACAATAAATAAAAATTTATTGAAAATTAAATAATCAAAATCAGCCATCACTTTTGAATTGCTGATTAACATAATTATTAAAAAAAAACAAACTAATGAAACAGGCCTGGACAAAAATGATGGTACCCATAACTTAATATTTTGTTGCACAACCTTTTGAGGCAATCACTGCAATGAAGCGATTTCTGTATTTGTCAATGAGCGTTCTGCAGCTGTCAACAGGTATTTTGGCCCACTCCTCATGAGCAAACTGCTCCAGTTGTCTCAGGTTTGATGGGTGTCTTCTCCAAATGGCATGTTTCAGCTCCTTCCACAGATGTTCAATGGGATTCAGATCTGGGCTCATGGAAGGCCACTTTAGAATAGTCCAACGCTTTTCTCTCAGCCATTCTTGGGTGTTTTTGGCTGTGTGTTTTGGATCGTTGTCCTGTTGGAAGACCCATGACCTGCGACTAAGACCAAGCTTTCTGACACAAGGCAGCACATTTCTCTCCAGAATGCCTTGATAGTCTACAGATTTGTTAGGTTCAAAACCTAGACATTAGTAAATCTGCAAAGAAACACAAGAGAGTTGAGTATGGTTTTAACCTGCAGGGAGAAAAAGCTGGAGACTGCTTCAGTACAATCTCCAAACTCCTTCTGAAAGCAGCCTCCTTTCTCCGAGCTATTTATTAGGTTGGGAATGCCCTGGTTTACAAGGTCTCAACTGCTAAGGGAAAGGGTGCGATTAAATGTTCCAGTTGAAACAATCTGCGTGTCACCACGACATGTTTATCAAGCTAAGCCTTCTGTCTTCGTACGTCACAGCTGGATGAAGTTAATTCTTCTGCATTCCTGCTCAGTGAGTTATCAAGTTCTCCTGTAAACACATAAACAGATAAGGCAAAACACAGAAAACTTCATGGTCATAAAATATAGTAAGGAATAGAATAAATGTATGTACAATTTCTCCAACATTTCCCTCCTGTTTATTCTATTTGTGCTATATTTTTATCCTTAATTGACCACTTCCATTGGGATTTTCAGTCAAGAAGTCATTTCATAACACAAAAGGTACACTCAGAGGTTATCCGTCGTAACTTCCAGGATAAGAGAACAAATCTGGAAGGTTTAATGAAGTCTCATCACTCTCCTCCTCCACCTCCTCATCGTCTCGTGGTTTGCCATTTGGAGAGAGAAGAGCATACATTTCAGTTTTCACAGGTTGTATGGCAGTAGTAATTATTCTGGTGCACAAAACTCATCCACACAAGGTGAGAATGGCTGAAAAGACAGCAATGGACATCAGAACCGAAAATGCTAATTGTCTGTATTTGCCAAAAATGTTCCCAAAACCGTCCCACATAGTTGTGTCAACTCCAGCATGGTCTTTTCATTTTGCTGTTAAGTGATCTGAGGCCTTCCAATGCTCTGGTAAGACTTCCATCAGCTGCGGTGTTGTTTGGAATAAATGTGCAGCATAGATCACCAAATATAGAGCAAACCCCCCCTTTCTCTGCAAGGAGCATGTCCACAGCAATTCTATTTTGGAAAGCCATCAGTGAGGTAGCTGACAGTTGTTCATGGATAGCTGAGAACCCTTCTTCTGTTTTATTACCTAATCTTTGCACGTTGTAATGGATGTAATTGATTCTGTCCACATTTTTGTTTATAGTGCACCACCAACAAATAGATGATTCAAATCCTGCTGCTATTTGATTTACTAACTTGTACTCATCAGGGACAATTAGCTGTTATGGCGGTTTGCATAGAGCGTTTCAGCCTCCAGTGGTGGGGCAGAACGCTCTTGAAGTTCTCTATGAGCTGATCAGCTGAGAGGGGAAAGATCAGAGTAGGGAGAATTAAAGAGACAGAGGCGCACAGTCCTGTGGTGTTGTATGGCAGGCGATCAAACAGGCGGTTATCACCACACCACCACCAGATGTCGCTCCTGGACTGTGGCATGAAGTAGAGGTCAACCTGTAAAACATAAGCACAACTGGTAGCAGAGAGATTTCCTAACTTGAGGCCACTCCCCGTCCTGTTAATGCATGTGAAGTTCGCTGCTGCTACTTTTGAGGAGAAGAGTGGCTTTTTACGTTGTGCCTTTGTTAAGGGGTACACAGTATCCCAGAGGGAGCAGTTTGTTGTGGGGACTGTGTAGTTCATTAGGGGTAACAAACAGCTTTTATTAACAGTAGAGGGAACAACATCCAAAAGAGGTCTTGCTCCCATACATACCACACAGTCCGTTTTGCTCATTATACCCGCTTGTTCAGCCATGAGGAGCCAGTTGTTGCTTCTTTGTGTCACCCCTGTGGTGACTTGGAACCAGTCATCTAAGGTGGGCCTGATAAAGATCTGCTCAGGTTTCGCTGAAGTGGGTTTAGGTCCTGCCGTTAGGTCAGGCAGGTTGGCGTCTGGCTTAGTTTCGGTGATGTTAGGACATAATGCAATAAGCCTACAGGGGTCGTCTGCATGTGGTCTTATCAGAGGTGTTACAAGGATTAGGTATTTGACCTTTCAGGAGCGGGGAGTTATACTTATAGTCGTCTGAGAATCTGCCTGATATTTTCCATGAAGAGGCTGGTATTCCTTGGATCAGAAGTACTGCAAGGAGTAAGAAAGGCTTCATTCTGTCCTATGAGCTTTTCCTACACACTGACACAAGGGGACACAGACTTCACCAGGTTCGAGACAAAAATAACCCATTGTTATTAATCCCTTTGTAGTTGGCCTTTCCTTGTTAGTGCCTGTTGAAAAGCTCCTATCCTACACAGGGATAGCTAAGCTATTTCTGTTCCTGCTGGATTACTCTCTTGCAGTGACTCAGGTGGATCCAAGTAATCGATTTTATCAGGATCCAGTCTCCTGGTTTCACTAGAGGTTCCTCCTGTGGAGATACAGAGGATATGTTTTCTTGGTTATTCAGGCGCTCGCTTTGTTTTTGTATCATTCGTCTCATGTGGTCAGCTAAAGTTTGTTCTTCAGCTGTTTCCCATTTATTACTGAAGTAAGGAAATCTGTAGGGTCTCATAGGGAGTTAACCCTTCAGTACTTGTGGTATTTATGTGCATTTGGACTAGTTCTAGACATTGAGTCCAGTTTCTTCCTGTTTCTTCCATGCATTTTCTTAGCCTATTTTTTATAGTTCCATTCATTCTTTCTACCAGCCCTGCACTTTGGGGGTGGTAAGCACAGTGTTGTTTTAAGTCTATTTGGAAAGCTTGACCTATTTTAGTGATAGTTTGGTTTACAAAATGTGATCCGTTATCACTGTATATTTTCTCTGGTATGCCATACCGTGGAATAATATCTTTGCATAGAGCTTTTGCTACTGTTAGAGCATCTGGATTCTTTGTTGGAAATATTTCTACCCATTTAGAAAATGCATCTATTATTACAAGGCAATACTTTTTTCCTTCACTTGGAGTTAGTTCTATAAAATCCATATGTATGTGTTGGAATGGATATTGTGGGACAGGAAATTGACCTCTTTGTGGTCTTAGGTTACCTTGGGCATTATGTTTAGCGCATATAAGGCATGCTCTACAAAAGTTTTTTTAGTAATTATTAAATCCATATGTTGTATAGGTTTGGTTTACCATTCCTCCCATCCCTCCTGTTGAGAGGTTGGGTTTTCCCGTGGCTCAATATTGCCGCTAATTTATATAAATTCTTTGGTAGGATTGGTTTATTTTCTGGTCACATGTAAAGGCCGTCTTTTAGCCGTGCTCCTTTATTTTGCCAAAGCTTCTGTTCTTGTGCAGGGGATTGTTGTTGCATGATTATCATAGGACGTCACTATCTAGGGTTTGTGTGTCGTCTTGCTGTAAATGGTTGATTTGTATTTCTTTAAGGGCGGCTTGTCTAGCAGTTTTATCAGCAAGGTCATTTCCTTTAGAAACAGAGTCTGTCCTTCCTGTGTGAGCAGCGCATTTGCCCTAACACAGTGTGGGAGAGCGCATGCAACTGCATCTAATTTAGTAGAGTAGTAAGCTACAGGTTTTAATTTATCTCCGTGTCGTTGTGCCAGAAGGGAGGTCATGAAATGACCTTTGCAGTCTGCCATCTGGACAAAAGGTTTGCGATAATCTGGTAGGGCCAAGGTAGAGGTACTGACTAGTGTTCTTTTTAATTCACATAGTGCTTTATCTGCAGTTTCTGTCCATTGTAAGGGGTCACACATTCTGAGAGGTTCATTGTGCATCAAAGCTTGTAAGGGAGCTGTTATTTCTGCATAATTCGGAACCCAGCTTCTGCAGTAGTTTGTTAGGCCTAAAAATGACATAAAAATGTGGTGAGGGGTTGCCAGTCCCTGGCTATTTTCCCCTTCCACACCAGAGTGCCAAGCTGTTGCCAGTGCTCAGAACTATCTTTACATAATGACACATGGGGAGGAGACATAACTCTCCTCATGTCTGCCAAGGTTTGTGGCAGAGTAACTGCAGCCGCAGCTGAGGTGTCATCACAGTAAAGGTGTGTCAGAGTGAGCCTGACTGGTGTGAGCCTGGTCAATTGTTTGAGGTACTGTGCCTCTGAGTGGTCTGTGTACCACATGGTGATGTGTAGGTCATTAGGGGACATTTTATCTGGAGCTGTAGGAACTAACTGGGTAGCTTTTTCCATCAGGAAGTTACCAATGTTAGTCGGTGGGCAGTTTGGCACATCAAGGGTGTAATAATATGCCGGTGGCTTTTTGCTAAGCACTACAAAGGTGTCATTATTTGGTCTGTTTAACCGCTGAACCTGCATGCCAGCCTGTGTGGGTACTATGGCTAATTTAAGGTTGTGTAACCCGTCCCTCCCCAGTAAATTTACTGGGCAGTCAGGGAGGTAGAACAAGGTCATTTGTGTGGAAATGCCGTCAGGATCTGTGATCCATAAGGGGTTAGTCTGGTGTACTGTTTTTAGTGAGCCTTGAGCAGAGCGCACCAAGGCAGTTTCTGTGCTTAAGGTTGCTCCAGGAGGCATGAGGTTCATTGTGGTTCTACATGCTCCAGTGTCACAGAGAAATGGAAAGGAGGTACCATTTATGGACAGGTGTATTATGGGTCTTATTTTTTCTTCAAAAAAAAAAAAAAGTCCTGGAGGTTCATAATTTCAGTTTCTTCCAGGTGAGCCTGATCTTCAGGCTGTGGGAGGTCAGCTAGTCATGCAGAATAGTGACCTGGAGGGTCTGAGGTCACAGGAGGAGAGGGGTGCGGTTGTTGTTGATAGTGAGTTTCAGGACAGTTTCTAGCCATATGTCCTGGTTGGTGGCATGTATAACAGACTTTAGGGCCAGGTTGGCCTCTGCCAAATGCACCTCTTCCTCCCTGATGACCACGTCCACGACCTCTTTTGTAGCCGCGGTTGAATTGTTGTTGTACCCCAGGCTCTGCTGTGATGTTGGCTGGCAATGCTCTTTTTTTTGTTTTTGTTTTGTTTCTTAGGATGGAGATGCAGCACAAAAGAAGAAAAAAAAAAAGGAGAAACAAATTCAGATAATCTAATAATTTTAAGTTCACATCCCTTCTTAACAGAGGAGTCGGGGCTCCAAGTGATTTGGTTTTAAGGTTTGCTTTATCGAGATTTCTAGTTTTTACTTTGGTCTCTCCTCCACCTGAGAAGGCATCATTGGACTGACCTTGCATACAGAGCGACTCTGATGATCCAAGGAGAAACTCACACACGCAGACACACTGCTGTTACATAACACAAACTGAAAATAAAAGATCATCATGACCTAAACTTGTTATTTATTTATTTATTTATTTTTTATTCATTACCTCCCTCTATTGTCCACATAGTGCACTCTTCACGTATTTGGAATATTTAGCCCCATTAAACCTAAATTTTTTGTATCCTAAAATATTTAGGGTCAAATAAGTAATGGTTCTAAAGTCCTACTTTAATCATCTTTTGATCTGTTTAGGAGGCATACTCAACGGTCTTTTAATTATAAGTATTATTATAATATAACAGCAATATAGACAAACAAAAGGAGTGAATGTGAGTGAATGTGAATAAAGATTAAGAGTTAAAGGAACACCACACGAAAATACACCGTAAAAAGTTAACAAAAAAGAAATCAGAAATAACAAACAAAAATAAGAAATAAAAGTAGACTAAATAAAATAATTTTAAGAACTTAAATAGACAAACAACGTCATAATGGGCCCACAACAAATAAAAGAGTTAAAAGAACACCCAGATGTAAGATTTATGTCTGCCTGTAAGCCAGGCAGCTGTGATTTTCTGGAAGAATGGGTGAAAAAATATGATTTTAAACCCCAACTAAAAAACAGAGAAGAAATAGTACGCGTCTCTCTTCCTTCGCTTTTCATCCACCCCTCTGTTAGTTCCCATCCGTCTTTATACATTTTTGTTACGTTTACGTTTTGTCCTGATGTTATCTTGTAATTTTGTTTGGTAGTCCTTGGAGGACTTTTCCCTGCTTTGACTTTTACCCGTTTTAAACTAAATTTTGGACTCAGTGGGGGTTAACACCTAGGGTGTTCTAACACTGAGTTTCAGTTGTCCAACAATGCAATAATGAATTTATTTCTGTGGTGAGACACAAGCTTCTACCCTTTCGGGCGGTGTCTCCTTGGATACAGCCTTCCACAGAAACTTATTGCTCACTTTTGTTGGCTTTGGTATGGAATGTAAATACCTAGTGGTAATTACAGTCCCTCACACACACACACACACACACACGCACACACACACACACACACACACACACACGTTTTTTTTTTTTTTTTTTTTTTTATGGTTTTTAGACGTCTCTCTATTTTTACACCCTATTTTACCAGAGGACTCCGCCGTCCTACGCGACGCTTTTTAGTCTTTTTCATCTAAAGGAGGTCGTTCTCCGCGGAATTTAACTGGACTTTTTAACACAACACAAAGTCTTAGGGTTCCAGCGCTTTCTCTATTTTTTCTTTCTTCTCTATTTTTTAGCGCTTTTTCTCTATTTTTTCTTCTCTATTTTTTTTTTTTTTTATTTCACACAAGCTTTTTAAGTCAAGACATACTCACACTCTCGGTGTTCGGAAATCCCGTCAACCTTCAGACCCCAGCCGGTGGAGAGTACCCCCAGGCCCGGAAAGGGTATACAATGCCACGGCCGCGGACTTCTCCTGGTTCTCTCCCACCTGCTGGAATACTTCAGGTATTTTGGGATCCGGCTCGAAGGACCAAGTTAATGTTAGGTTCAAAACCTAGACATTAGTAAATCTGCAAAGAAACACAAGAGAGTTGAGTATGGTTTTAACCTGCAGGGAGAAAAAGCTGGAGACTGCTTCAGTACAATCTCCAAACTCCTTCTGAAAGCAGCCTCCTTTCTCCGAGCTATTTATTAGGTTGGGAATGCCCTGGTTTACAAGGTCTCAACTGCTAAGGGAAAGGGTGCGATTAAATGTTCCAGTTGAAACAATCTGCGTGTCACCACGACATGTTTATCAAGCTAAGCCTTCTGTCTTCGTACGTCACAGCTGGATGAAGGTAACTCTTCTGCATTCCTGCTCAGTGAGTTATCAAGTTCTCCTGTAAACACATAAACAGATAAGGCAAAACACAGAAAACTTCATGGTCATAAAATATAGTAAGGAATAAAATAAATGTATGTACAATTTCTCCAACAAGATTTCATTGTACCTTGCACACATTCAAGACACCCTGTGCCAGATGCAGCAAAGCAGCCCCAAAACATGACTGAGCCTCCTCCATGTTTCACCGTAGGGACAGTGTTCTTTTCTTCGTATGCTTGGTTTTTGAGTCTATGAACATAGAGTTGATGTGCCTTACCAAAAAGCTCCAGTTTGGTCTCATCTGTCCAAAGGACATTCTCCCAGAAGCTTTGGGGCTTGTCAACATGCATTTTTGCAAATTCCAGTCTGGCTTTTTTATGATTGTTTTTCAGCAGTGGTGTCCTCCTTGGTCGTCTCCATGAAGTCCACTTTGGCTCAAACAACGACGAATGGTGCGATCTGACACTGATGTACCTTGGCCTTGGAGTTCACCTTTAATTTCTTTGGAGGTTGTTCTGGGCTCTTTGGATACAATTCGAACGATCCGTCTCTTCAATTTGTCATCAATTTTCCTCTTGCGGCCACGTCCAGAGAGGTTGGCTACATGAACTTCTGAATAATATGAGCCACTGTTGTCACAGGAAGTTCAAGCTGTTTAGAGATGGTCTTATAGCCTTTACCTTTAAGATGTTTATCTATAATTGTTTTTCGGATGTCCTGGGACAATTCTCTCCTTCGCTTTCTGTTGTCCATGTTCAGTGTGGTACACACCTTTTCACCAAACAGCAGAGTGACTACTTGTCTCCCTTTAAATAGGCAGACTGACTGATTATGAGTTTGGTAACACCTGTGATGTCAATTAAAGGACACACCTGAGTTAATCATGTCAGTCTGGTCAAATAGTTTTCAATCTTTTATAGAAGTACCATCATTTTTGTCCAGGCCTGTTTCATTAGTTTGTTTTTTTTTAAATAATTATGTTAATCAGCAATTCAAAAGTGATGGCTGATTTTGATTATTTAATTTTCAATAAATTTTTATGTATTGTTACTTTTGTAAGTTTCAAGTGATTTCAGTGAGAATTGTGGGTTTTTCCTTCTTTAACTGAGGGGTACCAACAATTTTGTCCACGTGTGTATATTACCTCTGCCAGATTTTGTGGGGTTTTGGACCCTGCTTAATTGTTGGAGTTTTGTTTTGGTTTCCACTTCCTGTTTTATTTTGTTGTTGGTTGTACTTCCTGTGTTCTCCTCCTAGTGTGTGTTCTCTCCCTCCTTGATTGGCACACCTGTTTCCACTTACCTCATCCCTTCCTCCTAGTTATAAGTCTTCATCTCCCCTGCACTAGTTATCGGGTGGTTTTTGTTGCTTCTGGGACTTGTGTTCTATATTTCGAGTAAGTGTTTCAAATAAATGAGAGACATTGCATTTATGAGTTCTGTCTGCTTCTGTGTCCGCACGTCAACCCTGACAGATTTTGCTTCCATAGGGATCGTTCTGGTAGGGGAACATACCTTGGCACCAGCCAGGGCAGTATATTAGAGTGGGGGGATCCCCACATAGCCGGGCAGTTTATTCCTGGGACAGCGCGCCTGCTGCAGCCCCAGGACCTGTCTAGATGTACCTTTGCCTTGGCCCATCAGTACCCGGGACAGTCTCTGGCAGCCCTGTGACCCTGAGAGGGATAGAAGCTAAGACAATGGATGGAATTGCAACAGCTAAGCTAACTCGGAGCTAAAGTATGCTAACTGGCTAACCATAGAGATAGTTAAAAAGAAAGAAAAATCAGAAACAGAAAGTTAGGTATTCTGATCCTACTGTCTTCTTCAATTTTTAAGATTTTTTGTTTTGTTTTTCTCTTTACTGCCGTAACAGTCGGCTGCCAGTTAGCCTACTTTAGATCTGAGTTAGCTTAGCTGTTTTTGTTTGGTCATAAATCAAACAATTTTGACAGACATGTTTTACATGTTTTATTTTTATATCTAATGAATGGAGTGGCATGTCTGCTACTTCCTTTTTCGTTGTTTTTTGTCTAAAACGATCCACTGCAGCACTGTTTACACAAAGTTTTAGACTAGCAACTACAAAATGCGGTCGGACATCGCTGTATTTTGATCTGATTTATTCATTTTTCAACAGAGCTATGGCTATCAAGATACACACTACCCCGCTTACTTTCTGCTGTTACATCAGCTGCTAATAATGAGCGCTATGAGACAGAGGTGGGTTTGCAGGGAGCCATGATCAGCCTTAATACCAACACCAGAGCAGAGTGTCATCCACAAAGTTTTCCTCAAACTTCAAAGGAAGACAAAACAAAGTCTGCAGGTGAAGTCTGTCGCTTGTTTCACATCATGTGTGAGTTGTAGTAGATCTCACAAGAACTTTTTTCTAATGTGAATGACCGAACTGTGTCCTGATTTATGTCTCCACATTATGGCTGTTTTAACTTAAAGTGGATCTTTTTTGTTTCAGTAAACCTAAACTGATATGCACTTTCTGTTTACCATGTGTGGTGGGGTTCCCGGGGTCCCAGTGGCAACCCATTAAATTGAATTAAAGGATGCGGTGAAGCCTTCAGGGGGTGACGGACTGAAATGTGTCTCTGGAGAGACTGAGGTTTGGCCTTTGCCTACCAACCTCATCAAGCTCCGTTTATTTATTTTATGCATGTCTCGCATTTCCTAATTTGTTGACTCTGATGAACAGAAAAAAAATCTTTGAAAACATGATGATAGTGGCAGCAACGTAAGAAGGAAAACATTGTGAAAAAGAACAAAGAAATAATCTTGTGAACTCAAAAGTCTTGAACACGGAATCAGAAATGCATATTTACGCAGGATTCCAAAGACTTTTCATTGAGTGCACAGAGTGGTGTGAACATAGCTTAAAGATAATGTCTTTTCTATGACTCATCTTTTTCACAACTCTTTTTTTTTTTTATGACTAATGCTTTAAGGCCATTAGAGCCAGTACTCTCCAGTACTCAGTACCGGGACTAAAAATATCTAGTACCGCCACTTCCCCACGCAAGAAGGTATGGCCGGTACTGCCAGTACTCAGTATTGACACTAGAGATGTAACGTTCATTTTTTCCTCCCTCCCATGAGTTTCACACATTCCAATAAATGTTCAAACAAGTTCTTCCTTTAACTTTAGACGCAAATATCACAGGAGTGGTGAACACCGATTCACAAGAGAACCTCCATGGAAAAAGAGAAGAGAGAGAGTCGCTGCGTGTGCTGAGGGGAGGAGGCCTGAGTAAGCAAGGGGTGCTCAGTGGTCATTGTGCAGTTGTAGTCATGAGTTTTTCTGTTTATAAAAATGTTCTTTTACTAAAATGTTTCAGCAGAAGCTTTTGTAATTGAAGCCTTAATTGTTTCTTATTGTGGATCAATAATGAGTTTTTTGTTACATTTTGTCATTTAGGTTTATCTTTTAATGACATGATCTTACAATAATAAAATAAACTTGTTTTTAATCATTCCTGACACGACACTGAATGAAGAAACCTTATGTGTTTTATCAATCCTCCAGAATGTACACAAGTCACATGACTCAGTAAAATGATTATTATTTTCAGAACTGTTTATTATTAGATTCAGTTTAAAGCAAATGTTCTTATCTTCTGCTGCACAGCAGTAACTATAGTTTCTGTTCAGAAGCAAAGTTCTTCAGTGAGAGAACTGCAGAATAAGAAGTGCAAGTAAATTTACTGCTTTAGGAGGATCTTTATTGACACTGAATTTTATTTTGAAAGGAACTTAAATGAGCTGTTGTCAGATTAAAACGCATCATAATTGTTATATAGCCTATAGAAAACACAACACTGTTATAGTTTATGTAGGCTATAATTCGCCAATTATGCCTAAGTGCATGTTCAAAAAACCAATGGTCTGGAACGATTTTGAGGTTTTCCACCAAAAGATTTATTCCTGACACCAAAATATCTAATACATGAATTTAGGGTCTCAGCTGTCCCTAGGAAAGCATCTAACGGATGCTCTTCTCCGTGCACGAAGAATAGAGACACCCTTTTTCCCTTTTACCCAGAGTTTTATACACAATATGCAAAAAGAAGGTTGGATCAAAATAAGAGGTTGGATAATCTCCCTGGAGATGCATTTTCCCACCGTCGGCCTTTTCCCTTTAGCAGGTGTCTCTGCTCCTCGTTAACTCCTTATCAGCTCTTGGTTCACTCCCGTCTGCACACATTTGTTTCAAAGCAGCATACTCCCTATGTGAACTAACCTTGTATACTGTGAGAAACTATCCTACCATTCATTCACACAATCATAAAAATGTCTGCAAAGTTTAATCCATGAAAATCCCTTTTGTTTAAGTATTCAATGTCTACCAAGTTTATCACTTTTAACCCCAAATTTTCAATCTGGTTAATACTGAATTATTATGACGCGCACATAAGTATTTGTTTATTTAGACTTCATTTCTTCATTTATTTATTGTAAATATTCAAATGTTATGTGTTATATGTATTATATATATTTATGTTATAAATAAAGGGCCTAATGGCCCAAAAAGAAGTGCATCTTCATAAAAGATGTGTTTTTAGGAAAAGTGTATTTTTTTTGTAAAAAGTGCGGTTTTTATAAAAAAAAGTGTGTTTTTATAAAAAGTGTTTTTTATAAGAAAAGTGTGTTTTTTTTAATAAAGTGTGTTTTTATAAAAAGTTTGTTTTTTTAATAAAAAGTATATTTTTTTAAAAAGTGTGTTTTTACTAAAAGTGTGTTTTTTTCAAAAGTGTGTTTTTAAAAAAAAACTGTATTTTTTTTAATAAAAAGTCTGTGTATTATAAAATCTGTGTTTTTATAAAAAGTGTATTTTTTATAGAAAGCATCTTTTTAATAAAAAAGTAATTTTTTAAAATAAAAAAGTAATTTTTTAAAATAAAAAAGTGTGTTTTTATAAAAAAAAATGTGTGTTTATAAAAAGTGTGTTTTTTTTAATTACTGTTTTTATAAAAAATGTATTTTTATAAAAAAAAGTGAGTTTTTATAAAAGGTGTATCTTTATAAAAAGTGTATTTCTATAAAATGTGTGTTTTTATAAAGCATATTTTCATAAAAAGTGTGTTTTTATAAAAAGTGTATTTTTTATAAAAAGTGTGTTTTATAATTAAAAGTGTGTTTTTATAAAAAGTGTGTTTTTATAAAAGGTGTATTTTTATAAAAAGTGTATTTCTATAAAATGTGTGTTTTTATAAAGCATATTTTCATAAAAAAGTGTGTTTTTATAAAAAATTTATTTTTATGAAAAAGTGTGTTTTTATAAAAAGTGTGTTTCTATAAAATGTGTGTTTTTATAAAGCATATTTTCATAAAAAAGTGTTTTTTTTATAAAAAGTGTATTTTTTTTATAAAAAAGTGTATTTTTTTAAATAAAAAGTGAGTTTTATAATTAAAAGTGTGTTTTATAATTAAAAGTTTGTTTTTATAAAAAGTGTGTTTTTATAAAAAGCGTGTTTTTAATAAAAAGTATGTTTTTATAAAACGTTTATTTTTTATTAAAATGTGTGTTTTTACGAAAAGTGTGTTTTTATAAAATCTGTGTTTTTATAAAATCTGTGTTTTTATAAAATCTGTGTTTTTGTAAAAAATGTATTTTTATAAAAAGTGTGTTTTTATAAAACACTTACAGCTCTGCTTATTGCCCAGCTTTTAGTTGGAACTTCTGTTAATTACAAACTGTAAAAATCTAAAGAAAACTACATTACCAAGAATCCAGGTGAACGATTATCTTTAAAAACTAACATCTTTGTATGTTTTCTACTTAACAGAGCTTCATTCTGCTTTCCTTGGATCTTTATTTTTCTTTTAGTCCACTAAAAGACAAGATCCATCACCATCAGTGTTTGAAGGTGACTGTTGGTCATTTGGACCCACAGCTGCACTGAATGTTAGACTTTTTGTTCTTGCAATATACTTATGTCAGTCCAATGAGACGGCTATAGCTGCGATATTGGGCTATAGAAATAAAACTGAATTGTATTGAATTGAAGTGTCTCTTGAAACTTTTTTGACTTTTTTACTCTAATTTTAGCATCTTCTAACAATGCATAAAATCTTTCACACTAATCTATCGAAGATCAGTGTTTTTGATTTGGAAAAACAACAAAGGAAGCAGCGGGCTTTCTCCACAGAGTCGTTAACCAATTGAAGAACTTTTCTAAAGTTTTGATATCATCTTTTCTGACTTGGTTCCAATTTGCAGGTCTTAATAAATATCTGCTGTCTGCTAGTTCTCAGCTATCTGATAAAAATATTTTGAAAAAAGTAGCTTTCATTTCCTCATTAGACTACTTGATGCTTTGAGGGGAAGAGATTACAGACAGAAATTACTAGATGCTGCATTAAGAACTACATTTGATAAGTGGATGAAGATCACAGACAGATTTAATTGTAAATTATTTTTTCAGGTTAAACTTTTTTTACAAAGTAAAGCCTAAAATGACCTTAGAAGGATCTAAATGTGTTATGGCTATACAGGCTTTCATCTGAACCAACCAACACAAACCGCAGTGGCACAAGTGTTGATGGACTTTCCAAGACAGAATCGCACTACTAGCATAGACAGGAAATACATAAAAAGCGTTATACAGGGTGCAATAGTCTGTATGAATAAGTAAACAAAGGAAACAATGAGCAGACTTGACTGAAACCGGTATGAAACATTTGAGGAGGACTTGAAGTCAACTTGTAATGAAGACCTGGTACTGCAGACTTGTTTGATTGAATTCTGATTGAACTTGTCAACCTATCACCCATCAACTTTATCCCAAACTCATTTTTTTGTAATACACTTGACATAGGATCCAAAAATAAAGACTTCTGCCCTTTGCGCTTTGAAACTGAAAGCTATTGATCCATTTTCTTCACCTGCTCTATCCATTTTGGGTTTGCCATTGGGTGAAGTCAGGGTACACCCTAGACAGATCACCAGCGCGTTGCAGGGCCACACATTCAGACATCCATACACACAGTTTCTTCATGCTCATGTAGTGAAGGGGGACTCTGCTGTCCCAGGAGCTTTTATTAACCCTTCCTGTGTCCCTGTTATCGCCTTCCTTTAAACTCCATTAAGTAGCATCAGCTATTTTCTCAAGGGACTAATTAAATTAGAAACTGTTGACAAGTTTCTAGTTGCTGGAAACAGATCTCACTGGGATCAGGTGTTGTTTCAAAAACAGTAACCAGTATTACTGGTTTCCGTATTAACTTAAACAACAAAACTGGTGACCAGAAGGGGGCACTGTAATTTCCCCAGGTCTCAGATTTGTCTTTAAAAGGTCTATACCAGGGGTGTCAAACTCATTTTGGTTCAGGGGTCACATTCAAACCGTCTCAAGTGCGCCGGACCAGTAACACAATAGCAAAATAAACAATGGTCAGCTTGTTACCTGTAGCTTTGTTTATGTTTTGTTTTTTTCTCAGCTGGAAAAAAAATGCCTCAACCAACATGGTAGCCTATTCACTTATTACACATTTATTCATTGGATGAATTTCAAATCAAAACTTTAAAAAACAGTTTATTCAATTTTGAATATTTTACATCTGATTGAAGTAATCCTGATAGTAAACTCATGAAGGGGCGATATGATAAAACTAAACGTGCAGCCTAAAATATAAATGTGCAAATCAATGATAAATGAAACATGCAAACATTTTTGAACATAACAAGGATTCGGAGTTAACTTCATTTCTCTCCTGAAACTCGGCATAGTTTGGCTTTCAGCAGGCATCAGCATCAGTGGGTGTCCCTACCCACATAAGAATGCCCTATATCTTAAAAGTAATTACCAGAGTACCCAGCAAAGTAACTACTCCAGTAACTTCAAATACAGCAGTAAATTTTATGTTATAACAACCTATAACGCTGTTAGTAATGCAGTTACACTTAAACGCTGTTACTCCCAACAGTAGTGAAAGATGAGGGTCCCTACCATAAATACAAGGGAATCTGGACTGACCAGACTGTCATTTATATTTGTCCTGCTCTTTTCAGTCACAGGTCCTGCTCACCCATCACATAAACATATTCACACACTGATGGTGGCAAACCAGACCACTAGGAGCAATGTGGAATTCAGTGTATTGCCCAAGGACATTCTCACACATAAGCAGGCCAATCAGGACCCAAACCTATGACCTTCCAAGCAGACCGCTTTTCCTCTGCTCTGTGTATGTGTCTGTGTGTGCATGTGTGTGCGTGCGTGTGTGTGTGTATGTGTGTGTGTGTATGTGTGTGTGTGTATGTGTGTGTGTGCGTGTGTGTGTATGTGTGTGTGTGTGCGTGTGTGTGTATGTGTGTGTGTGTGCGTGTGTGTGTGCGTGTGTGTGTATGTGTGTATGTGTGTGTGCGTGTATGTGTGTGTGTGTATGTGTGTGTGTGTGCGTGTGTGTGTATGTGTGTGTGCGTGTATGTGTGTCTGTGTGTGCGTGTGTGTCTGTGTGCGTGTGTGTGTCTGTGTGTGTGTGTATGTGTGTGTGTGTTTGTATGTGTGTGTGTGTGCGTGTGTGTGTATGTGTGTGTGTGTCTGTGTGTGTGTGCGTGTGTGGGCCGCACCTACATTAAACTTTCATACTAAGATGGGGGCAGCAACATGTCTTTGAGGGGGCTGCAAATTCCCCTCAGCCGCCAGTTTGAGACTCCAGCTCTAAGTCCATTTATAACAAGTAACAAAAATAGAAACTCAGATTATATATAATTACAAATATTTCGGATTATTCAACGATAAACCAGAAAATCTAAAAGGATTGCAGACTAAGAACGTAAAAGTTTACAGGGGAGGACCTTACCAAAACCTCCAGATTAGGGACTGGTATCTAAAAGTGCTGTAACTTACATTAGTGAGAGTTAAAATAACTTTGTTATTTGAAGCGCTAAAACAAGAAATAAAACTATAGATAAAACATCTCAGAGTATTAACTCTTGCACCAACAAACAAACTGCTACTGTGGCAGCTTCAATCGAAGTTTAAGGGCATCACGTTATAGGCGACCTGCAGCCTCCTCATGCTAGATGCCCTGTAAGATAAAATAAAGATAAAATGTGCCTCAAAATTGTAAGAGGGCTCCTGTTTTAGAACCTTAAAGCAGTGATTGAGACATGAGTTCAACAACCATCAAAGGAGGTTTATTTGTACAGATGCATTTACACTTTCAGCATTTTGTTCAACTGTAGTTTAAAAGTATTTTGTAGAAACAATTGGTTTTTTTAGGTAAATAAAACCAGATTCAACATTTATGTTTGTCTTCTAGATTTGTCACTCAAATATGGTGTCAACATTTACTACAAATAAACAGAAATATTGCAAGGACATCAAAGAAACAGTTTCGACATTGCAAATAGGGTCAGAAATGCTTTTCAAAAACAGGCGTTTTTTTCCTGATTAACAACAGCCTCAAAGCAAATTTTATGCCAACTATATGAATCATTTGAACCAAAATAGAATTAGACACATCAAGGACACAATTCCTACACAAATTCTCATACAAGTAATTTCATGCAGTAGAAAAACGAAAATCTAAAAGTTAAGAAAGGTTAACTATTGTCTGAACCAAGACATTGATCATTTTAAATCCATACTTTTTAACAACACACATGAAAAAGTGTTATAAATAACCAAATTAAATGCACTAACACATTATCTTAAATGCGATACAACCTTTTTGGACATAAACAGCTTTGACCAAAAATGTCTGATTTCTTTGGACTGGACCCCGTAAATGATGGGGTTCAGAGCGCCAGGAAGGATGTGAAACATGATAGCAGAGATGCTCCTGTAATAACTATGCTCAGGGAAGCGGTGCAACAGAATGTTGATCTTTCCACAGACAAACATGAGTAAATAAACAACAAGGTGAGTGCTGCAGGTCTTCAGGGCTTTGCTGTTCAAAGACTTGTTCTTGCTGGTCAGACAGACCACACAGACCCTGGTATAGGTGAGGACCATGCAGCCAATAGATGAGGTTAGGAGGACCACGGTGAAGGTCAGGCCGTAGATGTTGTTGATGACCACGCTCTCACAGGACAGCTTAAACAGCGAGGCGTTGTCACAGAACGGGTTCTCTATCAGAGTCCTGCATCGGTTCAGCCGGATTGTCAGACCGAGCAGAATCGCCACCAAAACAAAAGCCACACCCCAGGCAGAAACGGTCAGCTTCAGCACCATCTTGTTGGTCATGATGTTGGCGTATCGCAGAGGATGACAGATGGCCACATACCTGTCGAAGGCCATGATCATAAGAACGGTGTGGGAGGTGGTGCCGAACATGTGACTGGTGAAAGCCTGAACCACACACTCGTAATAACTGATGAGGCGCTCAGACTGAGGCTTCAGGATGTCCACCAGCAGACGGGGAATCATGTATGTGTTACCAATCACATCGCTGATCGGCAGGTTGCAAAACAGCAGGTACATGGGCTGATGGAGGTTTCTGTCCATGATTATCAACACTATAATGCCAACATTGATAACCATGATAAGCAGGTATATAAAGAGAAAACAGAAAAAGACTGGGTACATGGAAGGCTCGGAGACATTCAGGCTCTCAATTTGCAAGTAGTAGCTGTTCAAAGTGTAGTTTTCCATCAGCCTAGGACACAGTGATTCTTGGATCTACAAACGTTAAACGTCTTACAGATTATCATATAAAAACTTATGTAGAAAATGTTTGTTCATAGCAACTTCAAAACATTTCATAGTCTTAGTTATTTCAAATCCTAATAAATTCCCCAAGTTTGTCCTTTTCTTGCCTTCATCCCAAACAGTCAGCAGTCTGCCTGCAGATACAAGCTCCTCTGTGGTTTTATAAAGAACAGATCTGTCTCAGAGGACAAATATGCCATTCGTGGTCATAGAAACAGTTAATACACTACTGGACTAAAGGAATCAAGTTTTCTAATCAAAATCTACAAGATAATTACAGAGATCACAGTATCTTAAAAAGTGTCTTGCCTTTAATCTTAAACAAAATATCTGATAGACTGATAAACAGCAGCAAAGAGGAGCTTTTTCTGCAAGGCCGAGAAAAAAAGAAAAAAGCTTGTTGCGCCATGTTCACAAGCGCACGCGATGCAGAAACGCCCTCCACCACCGGAACTTCTGTACTCTTCTCCGTGTAGATTTTAGTTCTGGCTTATGAAGCAGTGGGACGTGAGGATTTTAACAGGATCCAAACTGAACTGGAGGATAAACGGCTGGACTGACAGCAGCAGCTCTGACTAGATGATGTGTAAATGTCTGCAGATGGGGGTAAATAAAAAGCAGGCATTCATGACCACGCCAATGATTCTCAAAAAAAAAAAACTGTGAAATCAATTACATTTGGAAGATTCTGCCAATGCGCCCCCATCAGACAGTAGTAAAACAAACACTTTTGTGCATTACTTTGGAATAATAAGGTTGTGTTCGAATTCATCCACTACTCATTATATAGCGCGTTTGCCATATTGTAGTGGTGTCCAAATCCAGAATTCCAAAATCAAGTGCCCTAGAAATTTCCCAGAATTCTCTGCAAAAAACCAGTGTGCATCGATGCTCACTACATTGGCAAATATAGACCACAATGCAATGCATTTGAATGATTTTTACTCTTTGTTATATTGCAGATAAGTATTCAGACCCTTTGCTGTGACATTCATATATTGAACTCAGGTTCTGTCCTTTTCTTCTGACCATCCTTGAGATGGTTCTACACCTTCATTTGAGTCCAGCTGTGTTTGATTCTACTGACTGGACTTGATCAGTAAAGCCACACATCTGTCTATATAAGACCTTCCAGCTCACAGTGATGTCAGAGCAAATGAGAATCATGAGGTCAAAGGAACTGCCTGAAGAGCTCAGAGACAGAATTGTAGCAAAGCACAGATCTGACCAAGGTTACAAAACAATATCTGCTGCACTTAAGGTTCCTAAGAGCACAGTGGCCTCCAGAATCCTTAAATGGAAGATGTTCAGGACGACCAGAACCCTTCCTAGAGCCGTCCGTCCAAACTGAGCTATCGGGGGAGAAGAGCCTTGGTGAGAGAAGAAGAACCCAAAGATCACTGTGGCTGAGCTCCAGAGATGCAGTCGGGAGAAAGTTTGCAGAAAGTCAACCATCACTGCAGCCCTCCACCAGTCGGGGCTTTATGTCAGAGAAACCTCTCCTCAGTGCAAAACACATGAAAGCCTGAATGGAGTTTACTAAAAAACACCTGAAGGACTCCAAGATGGTGAGAAATAAGATTCTCTGCTCTGATGAGACCAAGATAGAACTTTTTGGTCTTAATTCTAAACGGTATGTGTGGAGAAAAGTAGGCAGATTTGGTCATCTCTGCCATTCCTCCTTGCAGATCCTCTCCAGTTCTTTCAGGTTGGATGGTAAACGTTGGTGAACAGTCATTTTCAGGTCTTTCCAGGGAATGGAAAAAATCTGAGATTTCTTTTTAGTACTATAGCCAGACTGACCAGTAGTCACAGCTTGTTTTGAGATATAATGTTAATAATGTTTTGATATAATAGTTCAGTCATGCATCATTCGCCTATGAAAATGTGATGGCTTTATGTGGAGTTTGTGAACGTCAAACCTGTTTTACAAAATGCACAGAGAAAGCATTCAAAATAGAGGAAAAAAAGTAGAAACATATTTTAAAAGTTCTATTGACACAGAGGAGAGCGGTTTCTCATCCTATATTTGACCTGTAGATACAAGTTTATTGTTGATGTTTGTTTTTTTACAGGAGTTGTAGCTTTATCTTGTTTTATTTGGTTTACAAAATAAAGTTTGTTTCAAGCTGGTGCTCTTTTCAAGTTCTTAATGCTGTATATATGATTATGTTGATGTTGTATGATGTTTTACGTCATGAATTTAATGAGCTAACGTCTCGCTTCGCTTCCTGGGTGTGGAAGGAATTGGCGCAGCTGTAGGGAGCAATACGTTAGCTTCCCGACACAGAGTTTCTCCCTAAAAACGCACACTGCAGTCAGGGAGAATTGGAGAGTCCCGCATCAGAGCCAGAAACCATCAATCCTCCATGAGGAAGTAGGCTGCACCGCGGAGTTCCAGAGAAGGAAATGTGTGTGAGGTTCCAGACAAAACCTTCAAAACTTGAATCAATTCCTGAGTTTTATGATATGAGGAGTCCTGCTTTCACATTCTCTCTATGCCGCTAAAAAAGATGACAAAAGTTCCCGTCACTGAAGCCTCCATCAGATTTAGACCAGAGAAATGGAGCCCACGTGATCAGAGTTTGCCACGCCCACTGAGTTTGATGGGACAGTTTGACAGATAACTTAATGAAATGGTGAGATCCAGATCATGAAATCTGTCAATGAATCATTCAAATAGAATTTTAATAAAATATTGATTATTATTATTATTATAAAATTATTTCATATTTAAATATATATTTCAATGTGTCTCTATTAGCCCACATTGGACAATGAATTAAATAAATGTGTCTTTAAATGTTTAGAAGTGCTTTTTCATGGTAATTTAAATATTTTAATGCCACATATATTTCAACATTTATTTATTGATTTCCAATTTTAAATATTTAATGACACTTTTATTTAATTATGGCGTATACATATATATATATATATGTATTTAATATTGTCCCTCCTAAACCTCCATAGATCCTGGAGTCGGTCGTGGTCCAGATTGTAAACTCGTCTTTAACATCTGGTGAAATACATGTATAATTCCATCAGAATCTAACTCTTTTTTGGCACTGAAGTTTTAACACTGATCTTTTTTTTTTTACATTGACATTTTTACACTGAATGAGGTTACAGTTACTTAGTGATGTAAATGGCCTCTGAGAGAAATTAAGCAAAGATCCTCTCTGAGTGATTTAGTCAATGAGCAATAAATTTAAAGAAAACCGCTGTTTCATCAAACACAAACTTTGAAGATAAGAAATGATGTACGTACAGAAGAGCTGCTGAGGTTTGCTGCCGCCGTTTGCTGCGACGGGAGGCGCAGGGTTGTTATCTGTCAGCAGAACATTTGACCCAGTTAAGTAGTTAAAGAAATAAAAGGAAAATGAAACGTCTATGAATTAGTACTTCTCAGTGACAATCTCTGTTTAAGAGGAAAAAAAACTCTTCCAGTTAACTCTTACTGCTGTTACCGTTGCTGTTGGTGTCATGTGACCAAAGGAGCTTCATTTCATTGGCTAAGGTGCTGATTACTTTGGTCTGGGTCCTGAAGAGTTCACCACATTTGAATTTTGTAAATTTTTGCTGGCGAATTTCTGCAGATAAATTTCTGGCAGTTGAATTTTTTCTGGCAAATTTAAAGTTTAAAAAACACATATTCACAATTAAGTAAAGTTAAAACTCAGTGTTAAGTTTTTAATGTAAAAAAAAATCAGTGTCAGTGTCAAAAAAAGAGTTGGATTCTGATGGAAGTATATTTCTTCCATAGTGTGAGTGAGGCGGAGATGCAATATTGACCTTGAAGTGAAGAAACCCAGGAATCAGTGATTTAAACAGTTGTTTTTAATAATTGTCATTATTTACCATAAAGGTTGGTCTGTTTAGTGTAACTGGGACTCATTTAAATAAATTGATCTAAAAATGACTTTTTGACATGAAATGAAAACCAACTTTCTTCTTCTTCAAGTGCCTTTTGGCTCCACCTGCTGGTTTCATTCTCCATGAATGCTTCATGCACCTTCTACTCATTGAGTTGCTCTTAAAATAACAACGCCAATTTTTGGAAAACGTTTGTAAAAATGTAATGTTGTTAGAACTTTAGAAAGTTTTTGAGCACAAGAAGTCATGGATTAGTGAGGAAAGGATTTACATTCAGAGAGGATTTAATGTGAGAAAACACTTCTCCACAGGAGAAGCCAGATGTGTGTCCCACAGTTGGGATGATTGGCATTTCATGTTATATTTCCTCTGGATCTTGTAATTTCTGAGTTTGAGCCTTTGTAAAAACTGCTGCTTCTTCTGTCAGATTTCTGGTGTTGAACTTTTTTTCCATTGTTTTTCACTCCTGCCAGGTCAAATTCCAGGAGCTCCTCCCTCCTGGGCGTTCTCTGCATGTCGAGTCAGTCTGTCAGCCGCTGGAGAACAGAGCAGAAAGCGAGCTCCTGAGCGGAGAAGGCTGAGTATCGAGGCCACAGAGTCAGGAGCTGCAGCCCCCAGACTGCATGCAGAGCAGCAGGACCTGAAGCAGCTGCCTGCAGTCAGACCTCAGCCATAACACTGTGAGGCTGGCTTCAGTCTGGCTCTGATTCACACTGAAGATATATCGGCGCTGAGACCCTCTGACACCCCCCTGCAGACAGACAGTCAGTCAGACGCCCAGCCCAGCCATCGGAGCGACTCTAAAGGTGAGATCTCTCTTTAAAATGTACTATTTGTGGCTTTTGTTTTCAAGATCAAAGGCAGCAGGAGGGGGCGGGGCTTTGAATGCAGGTTTAGATTTGTTTTTTACTGATACTGTGCACATGTGATGACAGATCCTTTATGATATGGGGGGGCTGAGCTGTGGAGTTCCTCAAACCTCTGTTGGGATATCTTCAATTCTGAAACCTTCAGGGTTCTTCACTTCAGCTTCATTTATTCGGATGAGTCACTTCATCTACAGTCATTTCACTTGAGACAGAAGAGGCCTTTGGTCTTCTCTGAACTTTCCTCTCTGGAGCACGTGGGAGTGAAACAGAAACCTCAGAGGATTCTGCATGTTGAAATGAGCGGATCCGGTCCGTATCATGCCATATCTGAGGCCCGTACACGAATCCACATGCAATTATAACTAAAACAATGAAGAACACAAACTCATGTGAGATCTTGTTTGGAGGATGGAGATCCAGCTGCTGGGTGGGGGAGGAGGGCTGTCAGAAGGGCTGAATCATAGACAGAGGACACAACTATCATGATGAGCTGATAAGCAGCTTCCTGTCAGCTGAATCCTACTTCCTGCTCGCCCCCTCCTTTCAACTCTCTAAGGCTGTTGTGCATGAAGCTCCACAGCCCAACAGATCTCTGCTGGGGGGTAAGCAGCCCCTGTGAAGACCAGGTCAAATGACGGTGTTTGTTTTTAAGCAGGTCTGTGTGCAGTGGACACTCAGGGATGGGGGCCACCAACACAGTTGCTCCAGGAGCCCAAGCTCGGCCCCGGGGCCCCTTCAACAGGATCAAGGTCTGCAGTTCCAAAGCGATGCTCATCTCTCAGTTCAGACTCCCATGAAGTCTGCCATTATTAATGCTTCTAACTCTTCTCTAAAAGCTGCTTCCTTTCAGCTGAAGGTCAGTTCTCTTGTCCGGCCCCCGGTTGTCACTCATCCTCCCTCCGTGTCCCCCGCCGCAGGTCTTTGTGCTCTGCCACAGCCTGCTGCAGCTGGCGCAGCTGCTGGTGTCAGGCTACATGAAAAGCTCCATCTCCACCATTGAGCGGCGCTATGGCCTGTCCAGCCAGAAGTCAGGGCTCTTGGCGTCTTTCAATGAGGTCAGTTGGGTCATAGTGACCCGATCGATGTTTAAAGTCCTGAAGACATGTCTGACATTTACTCACACCCTATAGCCTGTAGACCAAATGACAAACTTTCATTGATGACAGAGTCTGTGTCTCAATTCCCTCCCTACTCCTTAACTACTAAAAACTGCTTAGGCAAGAGTGTTAACCACTGCGCCACCGTGCAGCCCTTTTAGAACAGCTCTACAAAATGGCAAAGGCCTTATATAGAGAGCACAAAGGAGTGACATGTCTATCCCATCCAATCTCAGCTGTGATGGTGTTTGTGTGTGCAGGTGGGAAACACAGTCCTGATCGTCTTCGTCAGCTTCTTTGGGAGCCGTGTCCACCGACCTCGCTACATTGGGGGAGGAGCTTTGCTGGCATGCTTGGCCTCGCTGCTTATAGCATCTCCACATTTCCTGAATGGCCAGTACAGCTACACAGACCACACCGCAGGTCAGAGCACACACGAGCATATGCTGCACCCCAACCCTCTGCCGTGCCTGTGCTTTAACTCTGTTTTTTCCCCCAGCAGCCCCAGGGGAAAATAGCTCAGGCCTCTGCCAAATTACAGGCGCCCTGGCCACCTCATCCTCTAACCAGATGTGCCAGTCTCAGGCCAGCTCCTCCCATTCGATGGTGTACCCTATGCTGCTTCTGGGCCAGCTGCTGCTCGGCATCGGTGCTGTCCCAATCCAGCCCTTTGGCATCTCCTACATCGATGACTTTGCCAGCAAGAAGAACTCTCCACTCTACCTCGGTAGGATTTAATGTTTTAGTGGCAGCTTGTGCTTCACCTTTACCACATTTTCTGTCATTTCTTTCTGTCATAAAGGGGTTACCTTTAGAAAATACCCCTGCAAGTGTGAATGTCACCCATCAAAAGTCTGATCTATTGGCTTGCCTGCTCCAATTCTCACATGACACACATGATGCTTTTTATATACACAGAGCATCTCATACTTTGATTTGTATGAGGACATATGAAAATGTGGTTGCAGTTGTTTCAGAATTTGCTGACTCATGTGCAGATCCGTAGAGATCTCACAAAGAGCAGAGCAAGAATGAAGGCTTGTGGGATTGTTTGGTCAAAGTCAATAAAATGTAGTTTAGTGGATCACTCACATGAATGCACAGTCAGCAGGTGGTGTTCACACCAGACAAGCAGGGAGTGACCGGGAGGCTTCTTCCTCTTTTGTTTTTTTCACCATCTATAGTGCATGTCCGCCACCTCCACTGGGATGAAGCTTGATGTGAAATGTCAAAGCGGTGCAAATCCCCTAAACCCTTGCTCCAGACTTTTTTCACTGCTCTGTTCCTATAAATGTTGGTCTGGGTGTCATGTAATTCAGACGTTTGATTGGACTTTTGATTGAAAGCGGCTGCTTGAAGGCGTGTCAACACAGCCAGTGTGAAAGCAGCCTCCGAGAACAGAGGTGAGTGAGTGTGACATCACCCAAAGAAAATGACTCCAACAACATGAAGTTCATTTAGTCACCATTTCTTCCACGATACGGACACTGGCATATGTGAGCCAGATGTTGACCAGAGTCAACGTTTCTATGGCAACCACTCCCAATCAGGAGTAAGTTTGTTAGAAGGCTGTCTCCCCATCACTGTCAAACATTTCAAACATTGGACTTGAGACCACATACCTTTATTAAGAAATCTGATTGGCCAGTTTATAACTTGAACTTCAGAAAAACATCATGAAAAAAATGAAGATTATCAAAAACATGTTGAGAAAAACATATCAGAGCAAAAATGGCTATTCTGACCAACAGAATGACTGAGTAGCAGCTGTTTGTTTCTCTTTAGAAGTCTATGGATTCTGTCAAGGGGGGAGAGGTCACCCAGTCCGGTTCTCATATACAGTCGATGTTTAGAAGCCAGATCCAACTGAAATGGGATTGCTTGATTGACGAAATGATTGATTCATGAACTTGGAAACAGCCACAGAGGACGTGCCCCATAACCAACAGCTATTGTGACAACTTCCTGCCCACTTTTGAACACTCGCCAATGTCAGATTCATTCAAAACCACAACTAAGATGAAAAACTGGCAGTAAAAGAGCTCCCAAGCTAGGGTCGACATGTCATGTGACCACAGTATTTCTTCATCTGTCAGTTGTACAGTCCATCCCAAATGTAACCTTCATACACAAGCAGTGCACACGCACAGCTCTGCTGCTATTCCTGACAGAAAGGAAATGTCTATGGACCACTTCCTGTTGTTGATGGTTGCAGCATCCTGTTGGGCTCTTTGAGGTCTGCCATGCCGATGACCTATTGTGGCTACAAGGGCTGGAATCACAGCTTTGGAAGGAGGAATGTTTTTCATCAGAATTACAGGCTGCATGTTGGAGGGGCATGTCGGTTCTGTTTGTTTGTTCTGCTTGGTAAGAACTCTAAATGACTGAGCAGGAATTCCTCACAGAGCAGGCAGGCAAGAGCCAAACAACTCTGTAAAAACATGTAAAACTATA
Source organism: Oryzias woworae (assembly GCA_016861445.1). NCBI lineage: Eukaryota > Metazoa > Chordata > Actinopteri > Beloniformes > Adrianichthyidae > Oryzias > Oryzias woworae. Next base: position 6,660,964 of record BOLG01001664.1, read on the forward strand.
GAGGAGATCTTCCAGTTAGATCCTCCCCCTGCTGCTGATTTCAACACCTCTAAGCACTGTGGGAATCAGCAGAAACAACAACTGAGCCAAAACCCAGTTGGATGTTTCCCTCAGCAGGAAGTTTTTTCCACAAATGATCAGACGTTTGAACCTCGTTGTGTTCACTGTTAATCATTGCCTTCATCTATTCTTTTAAACTATCTATGGTTCAGAGTCCATGACAAGAACCACCTATACCCAAAATACTTAAAAAGCGTCTTCGTGTGACAGTTTTTTCCATGATTTCAGACAAGAAGAACCCTCCAAACCTTCTTAGTACTGTTTGACAAGAATGTCAGATCCAGCTGTGAGTTATAAAAAACTGCAGCGCAGATCTCATAGTGAAACTGGAGCTACAAAGTAAAGATTAATGACTTACTCTGACTCAAGAGAGAGCTGATGCCTGCAGAGATAATGAAACAGGTGTGTTAAACAGGAGCTCACAGACCACCACACAACAACAACACAACAACACAACACAACAACAATCACGAGAACTAGACAGCATTCAGGAAACGCCTGCAGATGAAAACAGGAACTGATGGGTGACTTTCAGACAGTTTAAGTCACACGCACACATTCACAATAGATGAATGTTATGATAGTTTTGATTTATTTTGATGTAACAGCAGCACCTACAAGTCCTTTCAAAATAAAATTCAGTGTCAATAAAGATCCTCCTAAAGCAGTACATTTACTTGCACTTCTTATTCTGCAATTCTCTCACTGAAGAACTTTGCTTCTGAACAGAAACTATAGTTACTGCTGTGCAGCAGAAGATAAGAACATGAGCTTTAAACATATGCAATAATAAACAGTTCTGACAATAGATTATAATCATTTTACTCAGTCATCTGACTTATGTACATTCTGGAGGATTGATAAACACATACGGTCTCTTCATTTAGTGTCATGTCCGGAATGGTTAAAACACATTTATTTTACTATTCTAAGATCATCTCATTAAGAAAAATCCAATAAAATATGGAAGCAAAATGTAACTAAAAGGCCATTATTGATCCAGAATAAAAAACAAATCAGGCTTCAGTGAAGCTCCATACAAAAGCTTCTGGTGAAACATTTGAGCAAAACAACAATGTTAGAATCAGAACAAGTCAAACTTTATACAACTGCAGAACCTTTCCTTTCCTTTCCTCCTCCACCCCACTCTGATTCTTCTCCTCTTTCCTTCTTTCATGGAGGTATTTTTGAATCGGTGTTCAACTCCTGTGATATTTGCGTCTGAAGTTAGAAGGATGAGCTTGTTTGAGCTTTTATGTGAACGTATAAAGCTCAGGGAGGAAAAAAGAACCTTCCTGTTGTGCTTTGAGATCCAAGAAGAAAAACAGAGAACGACCAAAGTAGCATAGACCATGTTTTATGGTCGATTAGTCGGTGACAGGCCTGCTCTCCACATTTGACCAGTCCCCTGGGGGAGCGGTGAGCTGCAGACTGAGCCACACTCTCTGGTTTGGAAACCATTTGGTTGTTTAACTCCCCCTTCCAATCCTTTAATGAGTGTCATGCAGGAAGGCAGCTGGTTTTCAATAGTTGTTACTTTTCAGCTTCTGGCTTCAGATCGCTGTTGTCCCCGGTCCAGTCTCGGCTGACCTGTGAGCAGTAACAGAATAAACTGTTGCACTTGAACAGGGCTGGCGGCCTTTTTGTTTTCACTTGAACACAAACTGTCCATACAGCCCAAATGTCTGCAGTCGTTCCACACACCCTAGAGTGAGCACAGAACCGAACTCTTTTTCTCAGGCGTGAACTCGTTTTCTGCATACGTCATCACCAACGCTTGATTCAGTCGCCGTGTCGCGTCCATGACAACATCATGGACGAAGCAGGATAAGCCGCTTAGATAGCCTTAGTCTAGCACTCACATATTATTAAAGCCGAACAAGAACAGGTCCATCTGGAAGGAAAGTGTTTGTGTCTGCAGTGAACCCCTGAGGGAACAAGCACGTCAGGGCAGGTCTTCCTCACAAGGGGCAGAGTTCATTCTTTCAGATCAACTAATGAATACGTGTGAGCGAGGTCAAAGTCATCAGCCAGCATACTTAAGACAGGGAAACACACATTACAAACATCCTTAAGGAAATAAGCCATAAGAAGAAACGTTTACAGCCTGACTTCTCATGTTCACTAACTTTTCTTTTTTTGTTCAGTGGCAGCATTTCAGACAACAGGAATTAACAGAGGAAGCTGTGTGTTACGTAAAACCCTTATCTTTCATGGTGGTTATAATGGGACGTGACTGCTATCTAAATACTGAACATTGGTCAATGAAGAGGAAGTGATTTTCCAGCTTCCATTTAGATAACAAGCCCCACCTGTGAAGATCAGCCCAGTATCTCCCCACCATCACACTGATGATGGTTCCTCAGAGATCTGTGGGCTCCGTCTTTTCCAGTTACACAAATCATTTCTGGATTAAGTGTGACTTTACAATGCTCAGATGGTGTTAATGTCTGAATGTGTCACTTTCAGCTATTCTTCTGGCTGTGACCTCCATCGGCCCAGCCTTTGGCTTTGTCACCGGATCTTTCATGCTCCGCTTCTACGTGGACTTTGACAAGCTGTCAGAAGGTAAGGAGACCTTCTAGCATCTTCTTCATTCCTGCTGAGTTCATTCACTTTTTCCCAAAGAGCATCCTCCTGAGGAGCCGCTGAGTTCCTACAGCTTCCCTTTTACAGGTTGTGCCAAAGATGTGAAAGAGTAAATGACCAATCGCCCAGCTCCTCTGCAGTTCATGTAGATAAAGCATTTCCATGAGTTGGATTCAATTGAGGCCCCGTCTGCTGCATCAGGGAGGCTGTTGGTGCCGTTGTTTTTTTTTTTTTTTATATTTCGGTGTTGAAAGGCACTTGTTACTAAATAAAAAAGTAGAGAATAACTGAACAATTGGCAGGCTGGTCAGGTACAACCCTAACCCGAGACTCACACCACATGCGGTGCATCTCTGGTGCGGACGCCGGAGTCTTTACATAACATGAAAAAGAGAGAGGAGAGGCCCTCACACTGCATCCGGTCCGGCCTCTGCCGGAGAACTTTATTGTAAACTCGGACCAATTAACGTCATGAACCGGAAACCATGCAAGCGAATGTGAAGCGCATCTGCTACATTTTTCACAATAAAACCAATTTTTCATCATGACATCATTAAACGGCGGGTTCTCGTGTGAACCTACGTGAGTTCAGAGGTCTGCAAGGTTTGCAGCCGAGGCTGCTTGCAAAAGGACCACAAGCAATCTGTAGTCAGTGTGAGTTACCTGCTGTGGCTAGACCGCTCCAGCGTACGCAAGAAAGGTCTCAGCATCCCAGAGATCAACTCTGGCGACACATGATACTCAGAAAACCTGCTGAAAACAGCCGGAGAAGCTAACGTTGAAACTTTAGCCAAGAGCTAAAGTTTAGAGTTTCCCTGATGTGAAAGTTTCCACTCTGAAGACCAGCTGCCACATCAGGGTGCTCCAGATGACGACCTGATGAAGGCACTCATGAGCTGCAGCTAAGCGTCACAGCTGAGGTTGCTGCGCTTAGAATTTCTTAAGGCAGGAGCTGCAGTTTATTTTCGCAGACATGTCCAAACAAAGGCTTTGCCTGAGGGTGTGTTTGGAATGTGAGTTGGTGTGGGAGTCAGGAAACTAGATCAGTAAATGAGCAGTTACTGATGATGACTGCAGGTTTCTGGACACCACTAATCCACTCTTTGTTCCATCCATCCATTTTCTAAACCTACTTTGTCATTTCTGGGGTCACAGAGGTGCTGGAGCCTAACCTGGCCACTTGTGGGTGAGGGGCAGGGTGCACCCTGGTCAGGTCTCCAGTCTGTCACAGGGCCACGATCACACACACCTAGGGACAATTTAGAGTAACCACTGAACCTATGAAGCATGTTTTAGGACAGTGGAGGAAGCTAGAGCGCAGTCCCCCAGCTGGGACTTGAACCGGGGGTCTTCTTGCTGTGAGCACAGAGGTCTTCTGCATCAGCTGCATCCGACAATAGAGCTGCAGAGGGTAGATGCTGCGTTGGGCTCTGGACTCTAGCTAGTCATATTTCTCCATCTGTAGATCTAATTGTCAAGTCTAGGTTTGTGGGTTTCAGGAGAATTGTTCTTGTCAGACTGTAGTTTACTGCAGTGTTCACACCTGAACAACTGGTGGAGGGTTGCGTTTCAAGTGCTGAGTCCTTTGTTTCCCCTTGCTTTGATTTAAATAAGGTTAGGAATCTTCTAGTATAGATACAACAATGCAGCTTCTGGCTACAGTTGTGACATTTTTTGCTTCTAATGATGAGTTACATTTTGTGTTTAGGTGCCATCTTATCTGCAACCAGGTCCCCCTTGGCTTCCTCCACACCAACAGTCTCGCCCACAATTGAAAGGCAAATTTCTGATGAGCTACTGCCGCTCTGCAGAAACTACTGTATGTCCTGGAAAACAACAACATTATAATTATGGGGCCACTGGATACACTTTGAAAATACATCAAAAGATGATTGAAGTGAATGAAATGTCAGTTTTTTCTCAAAAAGACCAAAACCTTCATTCAGCATCTAAAGTTTCCCTGGAGATTTAACGTTTGTAGTCTTTGAGTTGTGGTTAGGGAATGAACTGGTTGGTTACAGATTGGGGTTATCTCTGGGTTTAGAATGGTTTTTGTTTCTGGATTTTTAAGCTTCTCACAGCAAACTTTCAATGAAAAACACTGTTGTGGAACTAAATTTGAATGTACATTGCTGATGAGTAACAGTAAGGTGAAGATTCAGATTCATCAGGTCCCACCTGCTGTTATCTTTAGCTTTTTTAATGTTGACTCATCAAACAGTTGCTGTTAAGGTGGCATATTCTTATTTCAATTATCCTTTACAGTCTATGATGATCATAGAAAAGCCTTTTTGTTCTTGGTCCTGATGATACACCTGTGCAGGTATATATATATATATATATATATATATATATATGTATATGTATGATGACATTTTTGAACCTGATGGTTCAAAAGCTCTTTTCCGTGATGTAGCTCATCCTCACGTGCACTGAGATCTCTGATTCCACAAACGTTCTCGATCTGAGCTGGACCTCCAAATGTTAAAACACCAACAAGCTCTTGATTTTTTTCCTTCTGAATAGGTTCTGCTTTCATGGATCGCCTTAAATCTCTTTAATAAATAAGGTTCTCAGTGAAGTTTTGTCTTGATACCACAAGGTTCCTCATACTTGTTCCAGTTCAAGTGTTGGATTGATGTTCTGGTTCTATTTAAGGCATTAGTTGCACAAAACCCTGAAACAATTCATCAGTTCTTGTTGAACACAAACTCAAACATCGCTTTGAAGCTAAAGTCCTGAGAGAGTGGTTTTCTTTCCAGATGAAATCGAGTTGACCTCTACAGACCTGCGCTGGGTGGGGGCCTGGTGGCTCGGCTTCCTGTTGGCCTCCTGCCTCCTCTTCATCACTGCACTACCGTATCTCTTCTTCCCCAGAGAAATGCAGAAAGAGGTGAGTCTGTAGGATCTCTTCAGTTGATGCTTTAGTGTGCACATTCTTTGAGATCTTTCAGCTGAAGACTCGGGGACACACACACACACACACACACACACTTGAAAAAGAGTTGTTTCAGTTGGAGCATCTGGAGTTTTAATGTTGAAACACCTCTGAGGCATAAGACCTCAGGTCACATCCGTCCAAATGTGGCAGCAACACAATTCTGTCCAGTTTTTGCTTTTGTTTGTTCATCTTACTGTTACATTCCTACATCAGCAAATATAACATTGGATCATACAGATCGTCAAACTTAGAAGACACTGATTTGCTATGAAAACTGAAGATCTTGATGACTAATAATAACAAGAAAACACACAAGCCTGCGTGTGCGTGTGTGTGTTCTGTGCCAAGGTTTCATGGGAATCTTCTGCTCATATGATCACTGAAGAAATGTCCACATGATCCAGTTAACTGTTGGAACATTTTGTTCTTTACTGAGCTGAGTTGAAAAGAGAAAAGGAAAGTTGGAGGACTTGAGCAGAATGAGGGTGGTCTGATCAGGGTCTGAGTCAGGCACAGCACCTTCGCTCTATTAACTTTACGAGCATCAGCATGAATGTGAGGAATGTCTCTGATAACCAATGAATAAACAAAGTGAGAGTCAGCTCTGAGCTCAGGCACTCACAGGAGATTCACAACACTTTCTCCTCTAGCATTAAGTTGAATTTAGAATTCTCTCTCAGACCTGCAAAGCCTTTCAGCTCCTTCTGTCACAGTACGTTTCTCTCACGGCCTCCAGTTGAACTGGTTCTGCATTTGGAAACTAATTCAACCCTAAAGTCATCTTCTCTTGCAAGAATCCTCTAATCCAGTGAGATGACACAGGACAGTTTGAGACTGAAGCTCTTCTCCTCTGGGTTGCAAACTTCCTGATGAAGCAGCTGCAGAGCTTCCAGGTTCTCCTGCCTGCGTTCTCCTCCTGAAGCTCCGCCTCCCCGTCTCTGCAGGTCAGTGGTGATGCAGAGCCCGAACCGGAGAAACAGGAGACAAATCAGCCACAGGAACAGTCCCTGCTTCAGTTCCTCAAAAGTAAGTTCCGACCTTTGTGATTGCTGTGCATTCTGTCTGGTGTTTGGGCTGTGTTTGGCTCCTGCTGTGATGAAGCTCTGCAGCAGACTTCTGCTGTGAGGCCTTTACCCCAAAGGTGTGATGACAACTTCCCCTCTGCAGAGGTCAAATTTATCTTGATGCTTTTTGAACCTGATCACAGAAAATTCTCATCCATCCCATAGCAATTAGGGTGTAACAATCCATGTTGACAATGACTCGATTCATGTCAGAATTTGTGGTTGCTGATGTGATTCCTCGTTGATATTGTTTCAAATACCTGCTACTGAACAGTGCAGCGGAAGTTTTTTCAATTCCCTGCAAGTATTTCTTGCATATAAAATATTAATTAAATTGATGAATTACTACACCCCTACATAATTGTGCTTTAAGCAGAAAGCCATCTTTTCAGGAATGAATTTGTCAGCTTTGCTCTGGAGAACAGGATAGCGCCCTGTGCCGGTAATGCAGCATGTAAGATGTATGATGTTTGTCTAAATGCCTCAAGAATGACTTCAAAGGGCAAAAACCTGCATCGTAGCCATGATGCTGCACTTTGATTCATGTGGCACCACTCACGAAGGTCAGAGGTCACTTCATTTTCAGATTTGTGACACTGAGGTTGAAAGTAAATTTGTCTGGCTACACAAACCTCTTTCAGTTTTTTATAACATCTTTTTCAGACATGTGGAATGAGTTCTGGGAATTTTTTTGAAAGGGTGTAACTTGGTAATGAAAAAAAAGGTTGAGTTCAACATACATCTGTCATGCGTGTGGTAAGTGTATGGGAAAGTATTTGTAAGGACAATGGAAGATGCTGTCGTACGGTGTCCACACTCTAATCGTTATTAAGGTGCACGTGATGCGTAAGTGCCTATAGGACGCCTATAGGATGGGGGGGTTAAAACAGAAAAACCTGTGTCTCACATACTTCACCTTTACCCTTGTGTGCAGCACAAGTGTTTGCTATGCGCTCTCAGCCACAGCATGCCTGTAGACCACATGTGCTCCAACATTTCCTCTCTATGGGTTCACCGAGCGGTCTACCACCTGGATCATCTGTTCAAATCACATGCGTGCCCCGTACACGTTTGTCCATTTATCTCCCACAGACAGCCTGTATCCACCTGTAAGGGCATTTGTGACTGAAGTTACACCTTCTGCTTTATGTAAACAGATGTTTGGTCAAATGATAACATTCTTCCACTCAGTAACATTATTAGGCAGCGCAGCATCTAAAGACTTTTCTTGCTCAGAACAGATCATGACATTGTTTGATCCCTAATACAGACTGAAGTACCGCTCACATAACGTGGCCTCACGTTTGTGAAATGCTCAGCGTTTTCTAAGTCTTAACCTGAACCCTACGTCCACAGGTTTCCCTCGTACTGCTCTCCGTACGCTCAAAAGTCCCATCTACCTGCTGGTGGTTCTGGCTCAGGTCAACCTGGCAGCGCTACTGTCCGGCCTCGCCACCTTCATGTCCAAGTTCATCGAGAGACAGTTCAGCCGGACGGCGTCGTTCTCCAGCATGATGATAGGTGAGAAGGACCTTCAGGCTTCACCTCTGATCTGGCAGATGTCTGGGTCCTTCTAAGGGTGGGAGCAGGTCGGGCGGTGCACTGACCGAAGCCTCTCCCTCTCTGTCCCTCAGGAGGAGTGGGGATCCCTCTGGCCGTTCTGGGTACCGTCCTGGGTGGACTTGTGATGCGAAGGCTCAGCCTGTCTGTTGCTGGTGCCAGCAGGTTGTGTGTGACTGTGATCACGCTGTGTCTGTTCTCCGCCCTGCCGCTGCTGTTCCTCGGCTGCTCCACACAGAAGGTGTTTGGGATCTTTCCCCACAGGTGACGGATTTTTCACTCAGCTTTCTTCAAAGCAAGTGAAAGCTTTTTAGACAAAATCAGTATCCAGGCTGGGATTTGAACCCCTCACTCAACAGACGAGCAGAAAGCTGCGGTACCCACCCCAACCCTCTGCATCATTTAGAGCCAGGAGACACCTGATCTGCATCACAAGCCCCACGGTGGAAAGGAGTTGGAAGGAGTTGGAAGAATAGAGGAGGAACAATGGAGGCACACAGGGAGATAAGGAGACCAGAGGAGGAACATGGAGGATGGGTGGAAGGAACAAAGGGAGTTCTGAAGGGGGATAGTGGTTTTTTTATGGGGGAAACAGAAGCTGATCAGAGGAGAAACAAAGGAAGGTTTGAGGGGAATCAAAGATTCCTTCCATCCATCCAGAACCTGCTGAATCTCTGTTGGGGTCACGGGTTGCTGAAGCCAACCCAGCTACTGTTGGGCAAAGGCAGAGTACACCTTAAACTGGTCACCAGTCTGTTGCAAGACCAAACATTCACACCTAATTACAACATAGAATCACCAATGAAACTATGATGAAGCGTGTTGTTGGACTGTGGGAAGAAAGTGGAGTTCCTGGAGAGAACCCACACATTCATAAGGAGAACATGCAAGGCTGAGATTTGAACCAGGGCCTTCTCACTGTGAGCAGAGAGTGCTAACCACTTCATCACTGACAACCTGTCAGATGCATTCACACTTGTTCTGACTGTAACTGGCTTTCATTTGCTTCAATGACAAATGCAGGTTTCAGCTGTTATCCATATCTGCAGCTGAAACTTTCATCCACAGCAACTCATTGGTCTTCAGGATGTTGGGTTAAATGCTTTGCTCAAAGACAGTAGGGCAGTTATACCGAGAAATTGAACCCCAAACCCACAGCCCAAAGAACTGCAGTGGGTCTGAGTCCCTCAGAACTAACGTAGTTCTGGTTCTGTATCTCAGTATTGTGTGTTTCTGTGTTTTCAGCACAAGCCCACAGTCCTGCAGCTCTGACTGTCATTGTCCTTCGGCAGCGTTCAACCCGGTCTGCGGCTCTGACGGCGTGGAGTTCAGGTCTCCATGCCATGCCGGCTGCTTCTCTGTGGAAATTAATGGCAGCACCAAAGTCAGGGTGAGGTTTGAATTGGCTGACGGTCTGAGTGCATGATGAAAGCGTGATGTTTAACCTGCAGGTTCATTCTGCAGTTCTTCTCTGAGAGAACATCATGGATGCAATTATGACAAAAATAATGCAATGAAGCATGAAGTGCCTGTGTAAGGAGCCGGTCAGGTCCCGATCCTCTCTGTCAGTACGAGATGGAACCATCACTGAGCGCTTCACACAGGACACGCCCACAGAAACTCTGAGGACTGACTACAGCAGGTTCTCAAGACAAATCATGCACAGTGAGGAGCACAGTGAAATGATAAAAACAGGTCTAATTTAAAGCTAAGAAGATTCCTATAAATACAGTCACAACTTGCAATATGAATGCGATTTGTTCCAGCGGTGCGTATCCAAGGTGATCGTTGTGCAAAACAGGACTTCCTATAGAAATCATGCAGGAAATCCAGTAAGAGGTTCCATTTTAGAATGAAATAAAAAAAAAAAAGAAGCCAGAATGTTTTTATGGAGAGGAAACACCATTAAGAACATTCACCAAAGCAGAGAATGACCCTTCATTGTACATGCGAACTGGACTGAGTGACTCCTCCCCTCTGATGTTCCAAACAGGAAGTACCCGCTGGCTCCAAGAATCCAAAATGCCATAGATTCTACAGAGAAATAGACAGCAATTATTCAGTCATTCCCTCTATTTGTTCAAGTTGCTCTGATATCTTTTTAACATGTTCTTGACAATCCTCATTTTTCTTCATTGATATTTTTTTTTGAAGTTATTCAAGTTACAAACCGACCAATCAGATGGCTCAGTAAAAATGTGTGGTCCTACATCCAACGTTGACAGATTTTCCAGAGCTGTTTTTTCAGGCTGTAGGGGTGCAACAGGTTGGACTCCTGATCGGTGAGAGTGGTTGCCATAGAAACGTTGACTATTTATGCTACACAAGAACCACTGATTGCATTTGGCCATTTTTTTTCTCAGAAAATGTGAATTTTTGAATCTGTCCTTTGTTACGTGATACAAGTTCCAGCAGTGCAGGTCATTCGGTCTGTGAGCCATTAACACGAGAGACCACGGTGTGCCGGGTGTTGTAAAGCTGCAGCATGTCCCACAGCGGAAAACTTTCTTTCGTCACTTTTGTCACTGACTTCTTCAAAAGACAGCTTCTGATGTAGCTGAATCCTGGACTCCTGGAAATGTCTTCCTGAGGGAAAAAGCCACATTTTCCTGTCAGTCCATTTCTTTTCTTCCCAGCAGTGATGGGTTCTGCAGGTTCTGGTAACGCTGTAGGACTTTCCAGATCAGGTGTTCTTTTAAGAATGTCAAACTTAGAGAAAGGAGACTTGGATCAAATAACTTCAGATGCGTCTCTGCTTCTTTTCCTGCATGTTCCCAAATTTCTCCCTCAATTCCCCCACAGCTTTCCTGTAAAAGGAACATGGGATTTTTCAGCAAATCCCAGAATCAACAGGAAGTGTGTGAGTCAGAACAAGTCTGTCATGAAAATTCTCTTTGAAAGAGCTTCTTTATCTCCTAAAGTTACTCATATTTCTTAACACTTGTTTTACTCCGGATCTGTTTGTTCTGGTCAAAAACCTAAAACTCTGTTTTTTGTTTTAGGAATTGAACTGGCAATAGTTCTGTCATTAAAATGTTGAAAAATTCAAACTTGATGATGTTAACATTTGAGAAAGGTGAAACCTTGTTCATTTTTAATCTTTGATGTTTTGTTTGACTTCTCTTATCACTGCTGCTCAATTTGTGAACATTTTTTCTGCACAAAAGAATTTCATGCAGATCCCATCCGCTGTGTTCCATCTCTGTAGAACTACACAGGCTGTCGGTGTATCAGCGGTTCTGGCTACGCCCTTTCAGGGACCTGTGGCATTGGATGCTCCCACCTCCTGCTGCCCTTTGTGGTCCTGCTGGGCATTACCAGCTTCATCGTCGCTGTCTCACAGACGCCATCATTCATGATAATCCTCAGGTATGAACATAGTCTGGAGATGAGTCACGATTCTATGTCCGAGATCACAGGATTTAGAGCTGGATCACGTGAAAAAATCTTTCTGTCCTAAAACTATATTATCAGGACATGGAATGTCATGGAGGGTTGTTCAAATTGGAGCTTGACCTGGAGTTCCTCAGGGCTCTGCTGTGGTCCACTGTTCTTCAGCCTCCATTCTTTTAGACCAATGGTCCCCAAGCCCCAGGCCGCAGACAGTACCGGTACCACAGCCCCACTGCAGTCTGATTCTGAAGGAAGTTTTATTTTGGAAAACGACTGAATTCTCTCCACTATATCTGACTCATTTTTGACACGTCAAGTCACTCGATCACTGAAAACCCAACAGCTACTTTCTGAAAGCAGCTGCACCGACCACTTTTTTGAAACCCCCAAGCTAACAAAAAACAAACATATTTGGAAAGTTTATTTTGGTAGAAAAGATCCAGTGAGAAAACAGAAGAGCCTTAGACTTCAAAATAAAAGAAATCTGCATTTAACAGATAAAAACCAGGAGTTATTACTCCAAATATGAGCTTATTGTTACTGTTGTTCACAGACCATAATAATGGTAATGCAGAATATTCTGCAACCAACTGTCTAATAATACAAGGATGCTGCTAAGAGGTGAACTTATGTTGGGAAAATACTGGTTTTAGTGACCATTTATTTATTTATTTTTTGTATTTATCAGTCGTACCTTAAAAGTCATGAGGCTGAAGTTGGCGTCAGATTTTATGGATCTCAGTTTCTCTGTTTTGGGTTATTAAGAGAAAATCTATGTCACATTTTCAGAGTTTCTACATGGAATCTAGTGAACAAATAACATTTAAAGCAGCTGCAGATATTTTACAGATGATGAAGATAAAATTTCCCCTCAAAAATGAAAGGTAACTGGAAGCTAAGAATTAAAACGTCCACAGACTGGTAAAATGTCAGACTACATTGTCACTCTCTGTGGGACCGCTGCTGTAGACAACACAAAAACAAGCCTCAGGGAAGAGGGTCTGACACATTTCACACAGACTATGGAGTATTCACTTTTATAACCAGGAGAACGTTTCTGCTTGACAGTTTCTTAGGCCCAAAATTCCAAAATCTAAAAGAATTCTGCTAAAAGATGACAAGCAGAGCTCTGAGACCTGAAGGGTTTTTATGCCTTCAGCTGTTCTGCTGCACACAGAAGAAACCTGAACAGAGTTCCCTTCGGAGTTCACCTACAGATTTCTATTCCTGCTTCACCATCATTTTCTTTCATGATGTTGACTCACCTCAGAAGATAGTTTTTGCAGATTATCCAAACAGATCCAAAGCATCCTAACAAATATGTGTGTCATGTCTGTATGTTTTTTTTTAAACCGTCAAATGTCTGTTTCTACTGTGGAAGCTCTTGTGGTGGTTTTACTAATGTGTAACGAAGACACTGAGGCATATGGATCCATTTGCAACAATTTGAACAGTAAGGTGGAAAAAGGACAAGGCAAAGATGAAGTCAAAAAACAGGCCAGCGAGGCGGTAGTCAAGAGAACAGGCAAAAGTCAAAACCAACTGACGAGGAGACAATGCCTAGCCTGAACAACAGAGAGTTAAGATCAAGACTATGCACCAAACGACAGCGACTTAAATAGCATGGCTAATAAATAAGACGAGGATCAGCCGGGCAGGCAGGAAGGAGGACGCAGTGCATGCAGGGAGAGGAAGTGAAAAGGCAGTCAATACTCGAGAGGGCTCCCTCTGGTGGTTGGAGGTGGACATGGGTGACTGAGACCCCAACAGGATGAATAGGGAAGAGATTTCTATGTAAAAACAGACTTCTGCAGTCTGGATGCACACAATGAAAGGAGATTTATGTCACTTTTTTCAGCCTTTAGTAGGGGGCCACAGAACAGCATTTTTAGTGTTTGTTTTTCATCAGCGTAGTGCCTTAAGATAAGCCTGGTATGAATCAGTGTCATAAAAACTCAACAGGAATCTGAGTGGAATGAGCTGTAATGTAAATTACAAACAGTGCTGTGCATGGTTCCTGCATGGTCCTCATCCTGACTGATGTCTCCTGCAGGACGGTGCGAGCAGAGGACAAGTCCTTCGCTGTGGGGGTTCAGTACATGCTATTCAGAGTCCTGGGTAAGTCATGTTTATTCAGTCACATGGGTTTGTTATCCTCACACAACAGATGATGGTGAAGATATTAGATTCCCTTTTTTGCTTGAATATCTTCACGAAGGTCAAAGGTCAGCCCAAAAGGCTATTATGGCTAATGCCAGCTATTTGATGCCTGATGATGTGTTTTGGTGGTTACCAAAGTGACATTAGCTGAAGCATCTGGAAATAGTTGTCACATGTGTTCTGTGTAGAGATGTCACACTGCCGGACAAACTGAATCTTTAGAATGGTTCATTAACGGAAATGATGTTCGATGATTGAGTCATGATTGTCAGGGTGTGTTTCCTGTGCATTTCCCACCAGGGCTGCCCCTGGGCATAGGCAACCAAGGCAGCTGCCTAGCACCCTCTGATTGATTAGGCTGAGGGTTTTTTTAATAAGTTTATGACAGTTCGACACACCACTCATTTAGTTTAAGAATAAAAAAGTAATCATAACATAACTAAAATCACTCAAAAGTTTGACATCAATAACTTTGGCAGCGCCCCTCCTTACCTGACGCTGTCTAAGATGGGGTGGCAGGGGGTGCAGGGTTAGTGCTGTTACTGTTAGTGCTTCTCTAAAACTTCAAGGATAAAAAAAGCAGCAAAACAAGCACTCAGGTTAAAAAGCTAAGGAAGAGGAGAAAAAGTGGGTCATGCAGAGGCTTGTCTGTTTGATTTACATTCAATCCCCCCTCCCCAATTTTGGTTGAAAAACACTCTTGCTTTTGGTCGAAAGAGATTAATTGACTGGTAATCTAGTTTTTTTTATGTTTAAACTTTTAGTAACCAAGATCTTTAAACCTTTCACACTGGAGAGGCTTCTATTAAAACATATCATGTGCCCTGTTGTGAATCATACGGTGGTGCAGTGGTTAGTGCTCCCACCTCCTAATTTCAAGGCTGCTGGATCAAGTCCTGCTCAGGCGTCACTTGTTTCAAACGATTATCATAGGTGGTTATTTGAATTTTGAGAGTTGAAATAAAGAAATTCCTATAGCTACATATTTCAAGCTGTTACATTGTTTTTTTTCCGGTGTTGGGGGTGCACACCCGATTCATGTGAGTTCCTCTGCAAAAAAGGAAAGAAAGGAGAGTCGCAGCGCCTGCAGTCAATAGCTGCGCAGAGGGGTTGCAGTCGTTGTTGTTTAATTAGAGTCAACAGCTGCTCAGAGGAGTTTCAGTCGCCGTTGTTTAGTTGCAGTCAACAGCTGCACAGAGGGGTTGCAGTCGCCGTTGTTTAGTTGCAGTCAACAGCTGAACAGAGGGGTTGCAGTCGCCTTTGTTTAGTCGCAGTCAACAGCTGCACAGAGGGGTTGCAGTCGTTGTTTAGTTACAGTCAACAGCTGCAAAGAGGGGTTGCAGTCGTTGTTTAGTTACAGTCAACATCTGCACAGAGGGGTTGCATTCGCCGTTGTTTAGTCGCAGTCAACAGCTGCACAGATAGGTTGCAGTCGCCATTGTTTAGTTACAGTCAACAGCTGAAGAGGGGTTGCAGTCGCCGTTGTTTAGTGCAGTCAACAGCTGCGCAGAGGGGTTGCAGTCGCCGTTGTTTAGTTACAGTCAACAGCTGCACAGAGGGGTTGCAGTCGCCGTTGTTTAGTTGCAGTCAACAGCTGAACAGAGGGGTTGCAGTCGCCGTTGTTTAGTTGCAGTCAACAGCTGAACAGAGGGGTTGCAGTTGCCGTTGTTTAGTTGCAGTCAACAGCTGAACAGAGGGGTTGCAGTCGCCTTTGTTTAGTCGCAGTCAACAGCTGAACAGAGGGGTTGCAGTCGCCGTTGTTTAGTTGCAGTCAACAGCTGCGCAGAGGGGTTGCAGTCGCCGTTGTTTAGTTACAGTCAACAGCTGCACAGAGGGGTTGCAGTTGCCGTTGTTTAGTTGCAGTCAACAGCTGAACAGAGGGGTTGCAGTCGCCTTTGTTTAGTCGCAGTCAACAGCTGAACAGAGGGGTTGCAGTCGCCGTTGTTTAGTTGCAGTCAACAGCTGCACAGAGGGGTTGCAGTCGTTGTTTAGTTACAGTCAACAGCTGCACAGAGGGGTTGCAGTCGCCGTTGTTTAGTTGCAGTCAACAGCTGCACAGAGGGGTTGCAGTCGCCGTTGTTTAGTTACAGTCAACAGCTGCACAGAGGGGTTGCAGTCGCTGTTGTTTAGTTACAGTCAACAGCTGCACAGAGGGGTTGCAGTCGCTGTTGTTTAGTTGCAGTCAACAGCTGCACAGAGGGGTTGCAGTCGCTGTTGTTTAGTTACAGTCAACAGCTGAACAGAGGGGTTGCAGTCGCTGTTGTTTAGTTACAGTCAACAGCTGCACAGAGGGGTTGCAGTCGCTGTTGTTTAGTTACAGTCAACAGCTGCACAGAGGGGTTGCAGTCGCCGTTGTTTAGTTGCAGTCAACAGCTGCACAGAGGGGTTGCAGTCGCCGTTGTTTAGTTACAGTCAACATCTGCACAGAGGGGTTGCAGTCGCTGTTGTTTAGTTACAGTCAACATCTGCACAGAGGGGTTGCAGTCGCCGTTGTTTAGTTGCAGTCAACAGCTGCACAGAGGGGTTGCAGTCGCTGTTGTTTAGTTACAGTCAACATCTGCACAGAGGGGTTGCAGTCGCCGTTGTTTAGTTGCAGTCAACAGCTGCACAGAGGGGTTGCAGTCGCCGTTGTTTAGTTGCAGTCAACAGCTGCACAGAGGGGTTGCAGTCGCCGTTGTTTAGTTGCAGTCAACAGCTGCACAGAGGGGTTGCAGTCGCCGTTGTTTAGTTGCAGTCAACAGCTGCACAGAGGGGTTGCAGTCGCTGTTGTTTAGTTACATTCAACAGCTGCACAGAGGGGTTGCAGTCGCCGTTGTTTAGTTGCAGTCAACAGCTGCACAGAGGGGTTGCAGTCGCCGTTGTTTAGTTGCAGTCAACAGCTGCACAGAGGGGTTGCAGTCGCCGTTGTTTAGTTGCAGTCAACAGCTGCACAGAGGGGTTGCAGTCGCCGTTGTTTAGTTGCAGTCAACAGCTGCACAGAGGGGTTGCAGTCGCTGTTGTTTAGTTACAGTCAACAGCTGCACAGAGGGGTTGCAGTCGCCGTTGTTTAGTTGCAGTCAACAGCTGCACAGAGGGGTTGCAGTCGCCGTTGTTTAGTTGCAGTCAACAGCTGCACAGAGGGGTTGCAGTCGCCGTTGTTTAGTTGCAGTCAACAGCTGCACAGAGGGGTTGCAGTCGCTGTTGTTTAGTTACAGTCAACAGCTGCACAGAGGGGTTGCAGTCGCCGTTGTTTAGTTGCAGTCAACAGCTGCACAGAGGGGTTGCAGTCGCCGTTGTTTAGTTGCAGTCAACAGCTGCACAGAGGGGTTGGGTTCTGTTACAAATGCTGTTGTTCTAAAATGTTTCACCAGATGCTTTTGCTTGGGGCTTCAAAGTAGCCTGATTTGTTTAGGTTTGTTAGTTAAACTTTGTCATTAAAATTCATTCTTTTAAATGAGATGATCTTGTAATAGCAAAATAAACTCGTTTTTAGCCACATCTGACATGACACTAAATGAAGAGACCTTATGTGTTCATCAATCCTCTAAAATTTACACTAGTCAGATGACTGAGTAAAATGATTATTATTGTCAGAACTGTTTATTATTGGATATGTTTAAAGCTCATCTTCTTCTCTTCTGCTGCACAGCAGTTCAAATAATTCTGCTGGTTCAGAAAGATCTGTTTTGACCCAGGATGTATTCTGAAGGCACTTGTATTTTCTGCTGTCAAAATAGAATAAATCAAAAAAGTTAAATACCCTATTAAAACATATGACTTATCATTTATTTATTTAAAAATGTCAGGGAGTGGTGGTGGAGGTCCCAAAATGCAGGAGACTGGGCTGATGGCAGAAAATTCAAACATTTAATAAATAAACTGAAACATGACACAAACCATGAGAAACAAAGCAGATGACCTGACAATGATGTACTCAAAATCAGACACTTAAATACACTGAGGCTGATTAAATGAGGACAGCTGCGAGAAAAAATATCCTTCAAAAGTGGATTTCGGACAAAATCCCCTCAATTTCAGGATGGCAGAGGATAATAATGGAGTACATCCCTCTGGACCACCTGACTTGTCTCTCACATTCAAAAACGGATATTTTCTGTTTTTGTCTGCTGTTTCCTCATACTTTCTCTTTCTGGAAGGTCAGAGGAATCTGAGGGGAGTTTCCAGAAAGCCCCTCTGCCTGTTCAAAGGGGGACACCCCCAATTCTCTGTTCTGAAAAGGGTTCTCCTCACCTGACTGTAAATGACTGCTGTGTCCCACTATCATGTTTCAAGTTATTCCTGTGTTGTGTTGTATTTTATAAGTCATGTCAGTTTTATAATGTTGCAATGTATTTCCTTGTTTTGTAACATTTCAGTTGAAGTGTTTGCTGGCATTTCACTCCTTCAGATGAAATGTGGTTTAATTAAACCCTTCTGGGCTCAAACCTTTGTGTCTGTGACTGTACAGACTGTACCCACAGAGACGCTGATCGATTGCAGGCGTACAGAAATCTTGGAAAATTACATGTTTTCCTGATTGCAGCTAAAATGTAATGTAAAATGTAAATGCATGTTTCATATATTCAGGAAAATCAACATGTGTGCTCGTTGTGTGTGCAGCATTCATGCCTGGCCCGGTGATCTACGGCAGCGTCATTGACACCACCTGTATCCTTTGGGGAAACAAGTGCGGCGTGCAGACGTCATGTCACTACTACAACCTGGACCTCTTCCGACAGAGGTGACCCTAAAACCACTTTCATTTCTTCATTGATCTTTTACATTTTCCCCACATTTCAGAGCCCCGTTGTAGTTAAAGTCCTCAAGTCTTCTGAATGAACAGATTCACTCTTCCACTGGAATAGTGAGCTCAGGTGGAAGCTTTTAAAATGGGAGGAACAAAAGTCACACAGATGAGCGAGTCTGGGTTTCATGACTACTACAAGAAGAGCAGGACACTACAGATCACTACCCTAACCCATGTGTGGCATTCCTGTTGGTTTAGTTCAGTGATTGATGTTCTGGAGATGATCACTGACTCCAGATGTGCTGAAGATGTGAGGGTTTGGTTGTCTCACATTCACAGATACAAACAGTTGTATCTCAGGGCTTTTGTGCTCCTCGCTGACAGATCTGAGAGCAAATCTGAAAACATGGAGAGGTGACTTTAGTGACCCAACAAACCATCTCAACACATACAAGCTGCTTGAAGCTGAAGAGGGTGCTGTGGACCAGACGAGATGCTCTTTATCAGAGGTTTTTACCTCCAGGTCTAAACTAGACTTTTCTGCTGTAGTTCCAGATGGAGCACCATCATAACCCATGCTGGCTTCCTGGTTCCGGTTCTGATAGCTGGAGAACTGTGTGTTTGACTCTTTAGTGTGTGAATGAAGGTTTCCTAGAATGGAGATGTTTGTCAGGGTTTGTGAGCTCCACAGACTCCGGCTTTAGAAGTTTGTGGTCTTAGTTCTGTTCCTGGTCCTGGTCTTGTTCAATTCAATTGTACTTTATTAACCCATGTGTTTCTGGTACTGGTTCTGCACTTTATCCAGATTCTGATCTTATCCCAGATTTTGATCCTGATTGCGGTCTAGTTCCTGGCTCTGGTGTTTGTCAGTGTCAGCTCCTTCTTGAATACAATCAGTAACCAGTCTCTTTCCACATGCAGGTTTCTGGGTCTGCAGATTGTCTTTGTCTGTGGCGCACTGCTCTGCTTCCTGCTAATCGTCATCATCGTGCACAGAAAGGCCAAGTGTGAGGAAATTCAGCCGGGGAGGACCAAAGGCTATGAGATGGTGGGGGAGAAGGAAAGCACTGATGTTGTTCTACCCAACGAAAAAGATCCTGTGTGAAGACCTGGAGAGGCAGATAGTGGAAGCACAGAGAACCAGCAGAGAAAGGGGGAGTCGATGTTCCGGTGGAACACGACAGAGCAGATTCTGAAGCTGGTTAAAGGACCACTCTACCTGATCAACATTGAAAATGTTGGTCCAATATCATTGATATTTCCTTTCCTACCAAAGACCGCCACACCTGCTGTTCTGGAATGAACTGCAAAGCCTGGAGGGTTCAGGACATTTCAGGAGGTCCAGTTAAGTTCACACACAAACTGCTCCATGGTTTTATTTAGCACAACATAAGAATCACTCAAGAGCAGACACTTTTCAATCCTTTTCAACAAGTAAACAAACATGATACCCACATTTAAAGTTAACAACAAACTGCAGCATCAGAACATTTAGCATTTAAAGTCCCACTCCACCTCTATTTTTTCTATTGTGAAAGTGTTCCCAGTGGTCTTTTAATTCTGATTATACTGTTTTTAGCCCAAATCAAAAAGCCTGTTTTGTTTTTAAAGATGTATTTTCTGCAGTACAGCAGAAGCTCATTAGAATTTTGTCTCTGAGTTGTGGGCGGGGCCTTTGGCTATTGGAAGTAACCTTATGTTGATGTCCCAAAATGTCTTTGTTTACACTCACTCTGGCTAGCTTACAGCCCCCAACAATCCCAAGCTAACATTTGTGTAGCGACAAAAAAAGTGCAATATTGGAGCTATCCAGCTGAACAATTTTGATCCTAATTTTCTAGCTGTGACAAGAAAAACAAAGACATACGTGGATCTATTTTTCTGCAAGTGGAGGATTTAGACTTGGAGCAGAGCAGGGAGACAGTAGTCCCCCCATCGCAGTAGCTGCGTCCCAAACCCAAGCTTTTTCAACCCGTGGGTTTTCATCTGCTCCTCATCCATGACGATTAGAAAAAAGAAATAGTCAGAAAGGCGATTTTAATCTTAAACAATTTTATAAATGTCCTCAATCACGAGCAAAATGCTACAAGAACCTGTTAAAAACACCAAAACAGGATTTTCATTGGAGTGGGTCTTTCAGCTGCTCTCAAAGGTTTCTCTGTTAGAATCAACATGAAGAACAACGGAAATTTACTGCAGCAACCAATAGGTTACAGGTTCACTGTAATAACATTATCCCTCCCCTTTCTTGTATCAGAGATGCAACATTGAACTGATTGTTGAGAACATGCTGGAAGGTCTGCCCTCCTTAGTAAGGAGGACACACGTTACCAAGAACATCACATTGGACTTGAATGACCACAGAAGCCTATCCCACTTTGAAACAGTCCATTTTAAATGAATCATGGTCCGCAGGACACCAAAGTTTTTGTGGACCATGTTTTCGTGTTTCATTTGCAGGAGGATTGAGTTTAACCATCTAAGTTCTTGGAAATTTGTGGATCATTTTGGGTGCTAACACTTATGCCCATGACTGAAGCAGAGTCCTCTGAGAAATGAAAGTCACACACATGATGCTGACACACAGAGTCTCCCAGTTTCTATGAATATTTTTTGGTTATATCATGCTCTAAAATGCCACAAACGGTTGATGAATGTCTGATGTTGAAAAATATGGATTTTTCCATATTCACTCGCTCCCAGAGTGGAGATCCTCTGTCCACTTTTATTTGTAAGACTCTGCCTCTCTGTGGTGTAAATAACACCTGAAATAAAGCTAGAGACCCCTTAACTTAATTAGTTAGGAAGGCCTTTAAGCTAAAACCTTTTCAATCATTTCTCAGTCGTGTGTTGCTTTTGTCCTAATTTGAAATGAGCTCAACGTTGGATAGAAGTGTTACATCAAGTGATTCCCCTTTGCTCTGTCGTAGATAAAATATTTGTGTGTGAATATGAATCATTTAGTTTCAAATAAACAAACATTTTCTAACTGGTGGTTGTGATTACAGATGCTGCAGTGCTGGAGTGGAGTTTCTGTGGAAATTCCTCCAAAACTCAGCTCTATTAGGATCAAACATCCAATCAAATACTGAAACAAACACGGCCATGCAGACAGACAGAGCCGGAGCGGCTTTGGAGAGCATGGGATCTTCCTCATATGTGTGTGCATGTGTGTGTGTGTGTGTGTGTGTGTGTGTGTTCTAAAACAGTGTAGAGCGCTGTGTTCTGGAACAGCAATTTACCGTGTTTGTATAAATAGCTGCAGCTGTTGCTCAAACCCAGGAAACAGATTTTTGTCTGGAGTTCATTTCAACACAAAAACAACAACATCAGCAGCAGGAAGTCAGCGTTTGTGCAGGAGTTTGGCTGCAGGACGCAGCACATTCCTTCCATCAGGAGTTCATGTTCTGTCATACACCATTCTGGAAACATTTCTAGGATTAGGTTTAAGTGTGCGAGTGTGTGTGTGTGTTAATGTGTGTGTGTAAATGTATGTGGATGTGAGTGTGTGTGATTCTGTGAGTCAGTGTCCGTTTGTGGATGTGAGTGTTTGAGTGTGTGTGTGTTAGTGTATGTGGATGTGTGTGTGTGTTTGTGTGGGTGTGTGTGCGTGTGTGAGTCTGTGCATGTGGGTGTGTGGATATGTGTGTGTGTGTTTGTGTGTGTGTGTTAATGTGTGTGTGCGTTAATGTGTGTGTGTGTTAATGTATGTGGATGTGTGTGTGTGTTAATGTGTGTGTGCGTTAATGTGTGTGTGATTCTGTGTACGTGTGTGGATGTGTGTGTGTTAATGTGTGTGTGTGTTTGTGTGTGAGTCTGTGCATGTGGGTGTGTGTTAAAGTGTGTGTGCGTTCATGTGTATGTGTGTGTGTTAATGTATGTGGATGTGTGTGTGTGTTAATGTGTGTATTTGTGTGGGTGTGTGTGTGTTAATGTGTGTGTGTTAATATGTGTGTGCTTTAATGTGTATGTGTTAATGTATGTGGATGTGTGTTAATTTGTGTGGGTGTGTGTGTGTTAATGTGTGTGTGTGTTAATGTGTGTGTTTGTGTGGGTGTGTGCACGCGTGTGAGTCTGTGTGCGTGTGTGTGTGTTAATGTGTGTGTGTGTGCGTTAATGTGTATGTGTTAATGTACAGGGATGTGTGTGTGTAGTAGCTTTGGATGTGTGTTAATGTGTGTGTGTGTTAATGTGTGTGTGTTAATATGTGTGTGCTTTAATGTGTATGTGTTAATGTATGTGGATGTGTGTTAATGTGTGTGTGTGTTAATGTGTGTGTGTTAATATGTGTGTGCTTTAATGTGTATGTGTTAATGTATGTGGATGTGTGTTAATGTGTGTATTTGTGTGGGTGTGTGTGTGTTAATGTGTGTGTGTGTTAATGTGTGTGTTTGTGTGGGTGTGTGCACGCGTGTGAGTCTGTGTGCGTGTGTGGATGTGTGTGTGTTAATTTGTATGTTTTAATGTACAGGGATGTGTGTGTGTGGATGTGTGTTAATGTGTGTGTGTGCGTTTGTCTGGATGTGTGTGTAAGTCTTGTGCGTGTGTGGATGTGTGTGGGTGTGTGCGCGCGTGTAAGTGCGTGCATTCGTATGTGTGTTTGTAAAAATGATACATCTTTGAGCTTCTTCTTAAAGTTTCTGCTTGTTATGTTTTGTTCTCTCGCTCCCTGGTTTGTGTGTAAGGATTAGTGAGTTTGCTTCAGTTTTATATTTTTTCATGTAGCTTTGTTTTTTGTCAAACAAGCTTTGTTTTTTGTTCTGGCTTTTCTGTGTTTGATAATTGTCAAAGCAGCTCAGGGGGCTTGTTAAGTGTCCACAGTTATACTGGAAGGTTGTGAGTTCAAATCCAGCCCGTCATACCAAAGACTAAAATTTGGACCCAAAGCCTCCCTGTTGGTAATTTAGGGGTTAGATTGGAGGGTTAAACCACCAAATGGTTCCCGAGTGCAGCTATGCCTTTAACTCACCATTCCCCGAATGGATGGGTCAAATGCAGAAAGATGGAAATGGACTAGATGTGAGAACAAGGTTCTGTTAGAATGTTCCTACTGAAGTAATCCTACTCAGAGAGGTTACACGCAGAGAATGTGGAGTGAATGGATGCTTTAGACCCACAATCAGTGCTGACTGCCAAACAACCAGTAGCTCAATGTTCTAACATCCACCAACGGCAACTGCTGTCACAACTTCAGATTGAAAAAGTACAACACAATTGTAAAAGCACGTGGGAACCACATCATTGGGTCAAAGAGGAGGCTATACTACACTCACAACCAGAACTCAGGAACACAGCCCCAATAACCACTATTACGCTGAGCAAGGCCTGACCTGAAAGACAAGATCATGTTTAGAATGAACATCAGGCAACCCGACACCACCTACGACACGTGAGTGAAGTACCATTTGAAAGTCTCCTGGCAACTGTGAATGAAGCATTGAGGGCAATTCCTGTGGAAGCGAATGTGACTGTTATGAGTGGTCCAAACAGGCGACAAAAGGAGTCAAGCAAATCAAAGAAAACCAACCAACTACTCCTCTTGCTAGGAAAGGGCCATGTTTATTGGGTAATGCAGGAATCAGGGAAGGCCTCCTGACGCATTTTCAGAACTTCCTTAAATGATCAGGAAAACTTCCTTGAAACATTTCTGCAGCGAATCAGAACGTTTTGGACAAAAAACACCTGCAAAAGATGAGAAACTCAAAACAGGAAAAACAAATATGTGAAGAAAAAGAATGACCTTCCAGCAAAATAATTCTTTTAAACTTAAGCATTGAAACTTAAGCAATAATGAAAAAAAAATAAACACAACCAGAATGCAAAACATTTGGCATCCTCATCACAGTGACTCATATTTCAAAAATAAAGTCAATAGCAGAAATGCTTTTTCCTTTTCACAGTACATCTGCATCAGGTGACTCAAAAATAAAATGACTGGCTTTTTCTTTTTCTACTTCAAACCGCTCACTCTGTAAATTATTAAAATGATAAAGAAAATGGCATTTGAAATTTCATTTAAAAACTGTTCTCTAGTAAATTTGTACCAAAATTCAGTTTCTACTTCATTCTGTGACACAGTGAAAGTGACAAAACCCATGAAGATTGCTTTTTCATTTTCAAATCTCGCTGCGTGAAGTGTTTCTCAAAATTCAGTTTTACTTCTCTTTTCCAAGGGGCGCACCACGATGACGTCAGTGCTCCTTTTTCTTCTGTCCCGAGTCTTGCTAGGCGGTAAAGTGAAAGCTGGATTGGCTCATTCCTGTTCCGACATTGGGGCGCTAAAAACTTTTTGCGCAGGTACAAAAATATATATTGTTGCTAAGCTCAAGTGTAAAAGTTCTCCAATACTTCAGTCTTTTTAAATCGATGTTTAAAGTAGGTAGTATTTGTGAATATTTGTGTTAAATCAGTTTCCAGTAAACAAATAAGAAATCCTTTAAGTACCACAACCTTACCTACCTGGAAGCTTTCATTGGGACTCGAAACTTGTGGACATAAATTGGACTATTGCTAATAAGTACTGTTTAAATAGCAAAGTAAAAGAAGAGTCTTTAAAAAAGTTACATTGCATATCCTGTTAAAAAAAACTTTGAGTAGATTTGCTGTTGACATGGACCAATCTTGTACACTCTGTGGGACTCAAAAGGAAACAATTTATCATCTGTTTGTGGACTTCATACATACAAATATGGTTTTAATTGAAGTTGGAATTTAGATTGGCAATTTAACTAAAGGAACTGTAAAGACATCAGCATGAGTGTGGTCTTTTACAGGCCGATGCTGGATAGTGTAGTCAAAATTGCCCAGCTGGGCAACCCACCTCTGCTCTGTGTGTAGCCACGCCCTCCCACAAAGGTGTCTCTCATTGCCATCAGCAAGCTGCAGAATCGTCACTCCACCTGCTGACACGAACAATCCTGATCCAGAAGGATCCTTCAAAGGCTGCAGTCCCATCCACCTACCACCCCAGTAACCTGTCTTTCCACAACATGGAAGCTCGTGTCAAGCTCCTCACCATACATGTAGGGTTCCATTCCCAATCCAGCACCCTGAGACTGTATGCTAGCCGCAAGGAAGAAGGTTGAGGACTAGTGAGCATGGAAGCCACTATCCAGGATAAATGGGTGGGCATGAATACATCAAGCTCAAGGCCCCGACTTGAGCTTGAGGTGAGCCGACACCTGTGCTCAGGTAAATGTTTATATTAAGCTGAGGTGGATGATGGAATGTAAAATTTCCAGCCATCCCCACACCAAGACCCCCGCTGAAGCAGCAGCAGCAACCAGGGCCCCCCCACACTCGTACTCTAGGGCCGATGGGGGAGATTCGCCCACCCGGCAGTCCGGCCAAACACCCTGACCAAGGCCCGCAGGACTGCCACACTGGCCCCCAACACCCAAGAGCAGTGAGGCACAGGAGCACAGAGTGTAAGCCCTAGCCCAGCCAGAGGAGACCCTCCCATCGCATCAGGCGGCCCACTCCCTGAGAACCTCCCCACCCCAGACAAGCCGCTCACCACCACCCAGGAGTTTTGAGCACCCCCCCCACCCCATCCCTGAGTATGAACCAGGGCCCCCCCAAGGGAGACTCGCCCCACAGCTCCAGGCAACTGCAGGAGATCCAGGAGAGACAGCACGTCAAGGGTCACCTACCCCCATCTGGGGGGGGGCAACCAAGAGAGGTGGGGGTTCCCGAAGGATGAAGAGAACATAGCCCGATGTGGGAAATTTTAGAGAGAGCTGGCAACAAAGAGCAAGGACCAGAACCTGCACCATAAAAACATGAACACCCCCCCAGGCTCAGATAAAATGTGATCCTTGCTCATGGTCTTGCCAGAGAACTAAGGGATCCCTCTCTCTGCATGGGGAGGGGACTGCCGGGCATAGGAGGCCCACACCCAAGATACATGGCCACCACTGCTGAGAGCCTTGTTTCCGCCGCCAGGGATGGTGTAGGGGACAACAGATCAGAGGTCCCACCTTCCTTGTGTAATGTATGTGTTTGTGTTAAGGTGTATTTGTTGAGGCAGAAAAGGTCTAATAAAAGGTGCAGTTAAAATTGGCGAATAGGGTACTGAGAGGACATGTCCTGAATCTACAATTCTAGAGCTGTGCATGATGATAGGCATCTCCACTTCCCAGTGCTTTTGACACTGCATGAGACTTTGCTCTCCTGGTGTGTTTTTACTGTTTTATTGTTCACTTTTGTTTTTTTTTTTTATGTCAGATATATATATATTTTATCTTTAATTGTTTTAACATTTTATCTGTTGTTTTTTTGTTTTATCGAGCTTTTAGTGTTTGGCACCTTGTGTGACCAAGGTCATGTTAAGGCGCCATATAAATAAATAAACTATTACTACAAGTATCAGACTCCATGGTCCTCCTGGAGGGCTTCAATGGTCACGTGGGCAACAACAGCAACGCTAAAGGGTAATGGAAGACATGACCTCCCCAATCTGAACCAAAGTGGTCTTTTGTTTTTAGACAGTTGTGCTCATTTGTCCTTAACAAACACATTGTTTGAGCATATGGGTGTCCATCAATACATGCGGTATCAGGAAACCCTAGGCAGATGAATAACAACTGAATTTGTAATCGTTTCAGGTGACTTTCAGGTAAAGAGTAGGAATGCGGTGCATAAACTGGTATCAGTGCCATGTCATAAATTTTTACCGGACCTATAAATTTCAGTCTTAATGATATTGCTAATGATACAAACATAGTGGTGTTGCAATAGTGTTATCAAATACGTTGCGCACTACTTTGTTTCAGTGTGGTTTAAAAAGATAGAGACTTTCTTCCTCTTTTCCTTACTGCTTTTCACTGCCCACACACCCTCACTCAGCCACAGGTATCCCTCCACTGCCAAGTCACAGCAAAGGTACTAGGATAGCAGAGTGACCACAAACAAAAACGTCCAAGGCTATATTTTTTCCAAATAAGATGCAGACATTGCACTATCTCAGATGGTACAAAAATGTGTCTTGTAAGAACAGAAACACCAGTAGCCTGTCCAAACACACCACTGAAAAACACCATATTGTAGCAGAGATGTGCACAGTGTTTGACCGTTCAAGTCAGACATGTAGTGCCCCTATTGTTTCAAGAGGCATGCATGCTAGCAGAACAGCGTAGACTTAAGTGTTGTATGTCCAAAATAAGTGCAGGAAGTTCTCTTGTGCCTGTTGCGGTGGCGATCCCTAAACACGTTGGTGGTCACCAAAAGTAAAGGATGTTGTCAACCTGTAGAAGTCCTACCAAGCCTGGCTGGCTTGTGGAAGTCCAGAAAAAAACTGACAGGTACCAGAAGTCCAAGTGAGTTGCTGCCCGGGCTGTTGCAGAGACAAAACCTCAGTCCTGAAAGGGTTTCCGTGAGGTCATGGAGCAGGACTATAGGTTGGCCTCGAAGAAACTCTGGCAAACTGTCCACCACCTCAGGAGTGGAAAGCAGTTTTCTGCAAGCACCGTTTTTGTTACAGGTTCGGTGCTGCTGACCTGAACTGGGGATATTGTCAGGCAGTGGAATGAATACTTCAAGGATCTTCTCAATCTCTCTAATATGCCTCCTCTAGAGGTTGAGGACTCTGGAGTGGGCTGTCCATTACCCAAACTGAAGTCACTGGGGTGGTCAATAAGCGCCCCAGTGGCAAGACACCAGGAGTGGACGAAGTCTTCCCAGAGTACCTTAAGTCTCTAAATGCTGTGGGAGTGTCTTAGCTGACAAAGGAGCAAGACAGCTGCAGAAAGAAAAGGAGCAAACCCATTTCCTTGTGTTTATAGTGGATCAATCCCTGGATTCTCCTGAACTTCATTCATTTTCTTACTCCACTGGATCCCTTTCGGGGCAGTAAGATTTCTGGAACCGTCCAGTCTGCTAATGTTGGACAAAGGCGGTACACTTTAGAGCTGGAGCTCGCTATGACGCCACTGAGGAGGAGCTGGCAGCCAGACAGAGAACCGGCGCAGGATGGGAAAGCAGTCTACTTGGGCCTCCTGAACCTTAGTTTCATCCATGCCTCAAAAAAGGTACCCTCATATTATTCTTCGGATTAAGGCGGGACAGAAAGCCGTCAAACTCCATAAGAGAGAGAGAGCAAACACCGGGAAGCCGCCATTCAGCAGCACAGTGGAGAGAAGCTCTCGATAGCTTGTAGGAGATTCAAAATGTTTTCATGAACCCAAACATTGAGACATGATCACTGATGTTTTGCTAGAGCTAATCAAAATAAACCAACCTGATCTTTTAACATCATCCATGTCTTTCATGTATAGTAAATGAGAAGCACAGACATCGCTCATTGTAGCTAACGGCTAAAAACATTAGCTGCTAGCTCTGTGTAGCTAACGGCTAAAAACATTAGCTGCTAGCTCCACGTATCAATTCTGGGGTGAATCCTAAACAGCAGAGAGGCTGCAGACAGAAAGAAAGGGAACAAACCTGGTTTCCTGGTGAGCAGAGAAAGCAGCAACAAATTAGAAGAATTGGTTTGAACATGGATTACTGAGCAAAGGAAAAGGTGCTCATGTTACCAGGAAAATGATCAGCATGAAAGCGAAACTGGTTTTTGATACGGAGACGTTCACAGCCAGTGCTAATCAGAATAGAATAAAATGTTCTCATTATTTTAATAAATCCTGAAATGTTCATCTGTTATTTTCTGCATTTTGTGATTGAATTTTACGCATTCTGTCTGTGATGGAATAGACGCCGGTCTCCAATAGATGCTGTTCTCTAATTAACGCCGGGTCGGCCGACATATTTTTCAAATAAACTCCCAGGGTACTATTGGAAGATATATGGTATTTTCAAATGAAACCACTTTAATGCATCACCCCAAAATTACAGATTACACTCACCATGTATTTTATTTTTAAAAAATTTCCAATTCAATTTTGAAGAAATTAAGTCTTAACAATTAAAGATTCTTGTGTCATGATGATTCAGTATTAACCAGTGTGAAAATGATGAAGTGTTAAAAGTGATAAGCTTTGAAAAAGTTTTCCAGACATTGTATTCTTAAACAAGGTGGTTTTTTTATAGTTTAAACTTTGCAGACATTTTTATGATTGTTTGATTGAATGATAGGATAGTTTCTCACAGCATAGAAGGTTAGTTCATATAGGGAGTACGCTGCTTTGAAACAAATGTCTGCAGGCGGGAGTGAACGGAGAGCTGATGGAGGGGGGTAGCTGTGTCACCGAGTACAACCACAGACACACACATACAGGAGGGGCCGCCGCACTTCTCTCTAGCTACGGTTGATAATCACACACACACACCTAGTGCAGAGGGAGGGGTGGCGAGCAGACGTAGAGCAGAGAATGACAGCTCAGGACATATGCACACTGATGAGAAGGGAAATGCAGGAGGAATGGATTTGCCACCGCTCATTGCACGTGAACTTAGTTAAAACAAGAAAGAGAGAAAAAAGAGATCAAAGACTAGAAAGAGTTTTGCAAAAAGGTTACAAGGAGAACAGGAATGGAGGCCCTGGAAGAGTAGGACACACAGTGGCTCAAAAAGTGAATCTGCAGATGCTTGGTCAGTACAGGGAAACACAGCTCTTTTACAGGCAGGATTACACTGTGAAGTTAAGAAAACCACAAAAGAGAAACGCAGAGCAGGATCACATCCCATCCCACGATACTCATATACTTTAAGATCACACATACCACACAAATGCCAAAGAGGGAAACACGGGGTAACAGATTACAGGGGTATGAACTCTGAGGATTCGTGATTTGCGGGTCCTGATTGACCAACTTGCTAGGATGTGCCTGGGAGGACAGGCCTGGCTGAATAAATACACTCAGCCATGGCAGGACAACAGCTGGCTTTGGGGGACATAAGACAGTCAATGGGATCCTGCTGTTCCTCACATGAGGCTGCACAGATTAAGGCTGTGGCTGGGACCTCTGCGTATCCTAATGGTACGCCGTTAAGACAGGTGGGCCCTCATCTTTATGATGCTATTCAGGAATTCCTCCCCAGACCTTTGAATGCAGCACCTTAAGTGTTGCCATGGAAACCAAGTTCGGACCCAGTGACACATTATTCAAATTACACGAACCTTTGGACATCTCAAACAGGTAAACATCCCTCCAAATCCCCAGAAACAGAATAAATTTTTAGAACAGCTTTGCTGGTGGGGCTTCTGTGGTGTCCGCATGGAGACAAGGACTACACCGTGTTGCTGTTCAACTTGCTTTTATTCCCCCAACCCCAACACTCCACTTGCCGTATCCTACGCTGCAGCTCTTAAAGGCGCAGTAACACACTACTTAACAAACTATGTTAACTACAACTAACATAACATTATCCTGAACACTTTCAGACATAACATTTCTCCCCCCCCCCTCCAAAACAGGAACATGCAGCTCTCCCACCCCCCCGCTGTCATCATCAGTCCGTCACATAGTCTCTGTGCCAGATGGGTGGGCCTCTTATCCTCAGGGGCCGTGCTGGCTGAACTTCAGCTTCAGGCCGGGGTGGTACACCTCCCTGTACCCGGTTGGCTCCTGGCCTGGGCTGCCAACCCAAGGTCGCTGCTGGTGACAGGGATGACGTAGGTGTTTTCGGGGCCAAGACTCTGTGCAGACGGTTTGCGTGCCACCGTGTCCCGTTCTCCAGTCTGTAGGTGGCCGGCCCCAGTTGCTGAGTGACACGCAGAGGATCTGACCAGTATGACTGCAATTTATTCCGGCGATGGGCCTGTTTAATCCTGACCCAGTCCCCAACAGCTAGTGAAGGGGACTGCACTCGATGTGTAGCATCAAATTGTCCCTTCATCCGAGCCTGGGAAGTTAAAACCCGGGCTCTGACTCTCTGCAACCCTTGATTTTCCTGTGGAGAAACAGGCAGTGCCCTCAGACAATCCAGGGGTTGCTTCAGTTCGCGTCCAATCATGAGCAGCGCTGGAGACACCCCCGTGGTGGAGTGCTTTGTAGCCCGAATGCTCACAAGAGTTTGATTGAGGGCCTCGCTGAAGGTCTTCCCTTCTTCCAGGCAGGCCCGAATCCCATTTTTAAGAGTTTTATTAAGACGCTCCACCCCTCCATTACTCTCCGGATGGTACGCTGCTGTCCTGATGTGCTTGATGGAACGCAGTGTCAGGAATTCTGTGAACTCAGCTGAGACAAACTGAGGTCCATTGTCTGTTGTAACAACACTTGGGAGCCCCCACCGTCCAAACAGTTCCTCCAGTTGGCCGATGACGGTATGTGTGGTGACCGAACTCAGCTGAAAAACCTCTGGCCATTTGGAATGCAGGTCGTGCACAACCAGGAGGTACCGTGCATGAGCGGGTGCCCCATGAAGTTCTCCGCAGAGATCAATCAGGATGTGCTCCCAAGGCAAAGATGGCCACGGGGACGGACTGAGTGGTGCTGTAGCTGGCTGACCGGTCTTCCCACTCAGAAGACAGCAGGCACAGTTACGCACCAGCTCCTCAACATCTGAATCTATTCGAGGCCACCACACTGTATCACGGCACCGTTGCTTCACTTTGACCACCCCTAAATGCCCTTCATGTGCCATGTGTAGTACTCTGGCTCTAAGGGTCTCAGGGACAACTGCTCGGTGGCCACGAGCCAGACACACTGTCCCCCAGCAGGAGAGCTCATTTCGGAAGCGGTAGTAAGGTAGCAGGCGGTCATCCACCTTGGCTGGCCAGCCATCCTGGATGTAAGTACGGAGGGTTACAAAAGTCTCTTCATCAGCAGAGGCCTGCTGAAGCTCAGCCAAGGTAACCACCGAGCTGAGAGGCCCATGCAGGATTTGGACCAAGTCCTCATCATTTTCTGTGCTTCGAGTGACCTCGCCTGTTTCCAGAGTCACTGAGACAGCTCGTGACAGAAGGTCTGCCACGGTGTTGGCGCGCCCTGGTATAAACTCCAGGCTGAAGTTGTACTGATTCAGCCGGTCAGCCCATCTCAGCAATCTCATAGGTTTGTGTCCTGACCCCCCGATCGCCAACAATGCTGTCAGAGCCTGATGGTCTGTGCGTATGGTGAAAGCCCGTCCATAGAGATAGACATGCCAGCGTTCACATGCCCACAGGCAAGCCAGAGCTTCCCTCTCCCCCACCGAATACTTCTGCTCAGCGGGAGAGAGAGCCCTGGAAGCAAAGGCCACCGGCCGTTCCACCCCGTCATGGATCTGGGAGAGCACAGCTCCAAGTGCCACCCCAGAGGCGTCACAAGTGACCAACGTAGGTGCTGTCAGGCTGAAATGAGTCAAGGTGGGAGGGGAGGTGAGCTGTTGTTTAATGATGCGCACCGCCTCATGGCAGGCCGGGGTCCAGTCCCAGCGCATGTCCTTCCGAAGCAAACTACGCAAGGGAGCTGTCGAGTCAGAGAAATGTGGCATGAATCTCAGGTAGTAGGCAGCCATCCCCAGGAAAGAGGACAGCTGGGCTGCCGACTGGGGGTCTGGCAAGG
The DNA here is from genome assembly GCA_016861445.1 of Oryzias woworae. NCBI lineage: Eukaryota > Metazoa > Chordata > Actinopteri > Beloniformes > Adrianichthyidae > Oryzias > Oryzias woworae. The sequence continues at coordinate 6,693,898 of BOLG01001664.1, forward strand.
ACAGAATGGCCTCGGTGTGAGACATAATGGGTGCTATACCCGCCTCTGAAAGCCTGAAACCTAAAAATTCGACCTCCCTAATGCCAAACACGCACTTCCCGGCATTCAGTTTCACACCATTCTGTTCGAAACGTCGGAAGACTTGCTCCAGACGAGCTTCATGCAGTGCCATGGTGGGTGCATGCACAACCACATCATCCAGATAGATGGAGACACCGGGAATGCCTGCCAGTATGAGTGACATGACCTTCTGGAAACAGCTCGGGGCCGAGGAAAGACCAAAAGCCATGCGTTTAAATCTGAACACCCCAACATGTGTAACAAAAGCTGTGAGGTCCATGCTGGCAGGTGCAAGGGGAACCTGCAGGTAGCCATTTCGCAAGTCCATCTTACTAAAGATAGTGGAGCCATGAAAATGGCTGGTGAGTTCCTCCGCTGTAGGCAAAGGGTACTTATCCGGAATTATAGCTTTGTTTACGTCAGACAAATCAACACAAAGACGCAGACCGCCCCCCCTTTCTCCTAGCTACCACCAGGTTAGACACCCATGGAGAGGCGTCAACCGGTTCGATAACATCCTCTTCCACTAAGCGACCCAGCTCCGCCTCAACTTCGTCACGCAGAGCCAGAGGGATGCGCCGCAGAGGTTGGATAACTGGGCGTACTGACGGGTCAATAGTGGGCTGATGCACGAAAGCAGACACGCGACCAAGCCCAGTGAACAGGTGGGGGTAACGGTCTGGCCAGGACGCAGCGACCTGCAGGACACACCCGCCACTGGAGTCAGTCACCGTAAAGCCGAGGGCAAGGAACAGGTCTAAGCCCATGATGTTAGCCCCTTTCCGGGTGATACAGAACTCAGCATCAGGGGCGCATTGTTGACTGTAACTGACAGGGAGACGAGCAACGCCCAGAGTGGAGATGGGAAAATGACCATAATCTGACAGGTTCCTAGCTGTAGGTTCCAGAGGCACATGGCTGAAAAAACGGTCATATGTGGGTTTGTTCAAGATGGACACCTTAGCACCTGTACCCACACGACAGGTGCAGAGCTTGAAAGAGGGAAGTGAGCTCTGCACTGAGTTAACAGGAATGGTAACACTCCCAGAGCGGTCAGGAAGAGAGCGACAGCACCGTGCAAAATGGTTCAGCTTGTTGCAGTTACGGCAGCGTTTCCCGTTTGCTGGACATGACTGGTCTCTGGCAGCGTGTTGATTGGAGCCACAGTTATTACAACGCGGAGAACCACTCGTTCTGGACCCACTGTCCACTCTCTGCACGGGTACATCAGCTGGAGGCTCTGCAGCCGGCGTCACAGATAGCGCCGGCGGTGGTGACGTCAAGGGCGGGTCTGTAGCTCGGGCGAATCTGCGAGCCTCAGACAGGGCAGATTCCAACTGTTTCCCGATCACTAAAGCGTCGGCCAACGTCATGGAGTCAGATTCAAGTAACAGCCGCTCCCTAAGCTGATTTGAAGACGTTTTTTCAATTAACTGATCGACTATGAGTCCATCCTCTAATGTCCCAAAATCGCAGAGCTTGGCCAGCTCACGTAACGCGGATACAAAATGTGCGACAGTCTCACCCGGCTGCTGAAAGCGCTGCCGAAACTCAAAACGGCGCATCCGACGGCTTCTCCCAGAACAAAAATGGGAATGCAGGGCGGCCGTGGCCGTAGCATACTTGTCATCCGATAAAGTCAGTGTTGCAAAAATCCGTTGGCCCTCCTGTCCGAGGCAATGGCGGAGGAGCGCACACTTCCGCGCTTCGGCCAGATCCGTGTGCCCCAAAGCAAGCAAATAATCCTCAAATGACGCCAGCCATCGGTCCCACGGAACCCCGGGACCCCCTGGCACAGGCAAGAAAGGTGGCGGTGGAGGCAAATTGAGTTCAGACATCCTCGTTCGCCAAAATGTGGTGTCCGCATGGAGACAAGGACTACACCGTGTTGCTGTTCAACTTGCTTTTATTCCCCCAACCCCAACACTCCACTTGCCATATCCTACGCTGCAGCTCTTAAAGGCGCAGTAACACACTACTTAACAAACTATGTTAACTACAACTAACATAACATTATCCTGAACACTTTCAGACATAACAGCTTCCTGGGCCTGTAAAGAACAAACTCGAGCAAAACCCAGATCTGCTTCTGAGGTCACAAGACAGATTTCAGAGGCATGTTACTCATGCTCTGAAGGAACACGTTGATAATGAGCAGAAAGATAAAAAACAGTTGAAGGTTCTGGAATACAGCTATTAAAATTACAACTGGCTAAAGCCCGAACAGATACAACACAAATGAAGAAGGATGATTAAAAAAAAAAAGGAAGAGCAGGGAGTTAGGGAGCAGAGTGTGATGTGGCAGGGACCAATGCGTGTGTTGGTGCTAGGGGGAGTAGAAGAGGCTGATATGCTGGGGGGAGAGGTGGATTCTGGTCTGTCCCACCACCTAATGATGGTTGCTTCAACTGTGGAGCCATGGATCACTGGGTGAAGGAGTGTCCTCATGCAAACTGGAACTCCGCTCAGGCCCCACCCCTATGAGAGGGCGTGGTGGTGGCTTTAGAGGTGGCAACCCCAGACCATGGCAGCAACATCATCCTGGTTCTTTTCAAGCTGGTCTATACTACAGTGGCAAACACAGCCTTTCATCACATCTTTGCAGGCGTGTGTGGCTGGACAGACACTCAGACATTCTTACATCCACTCACCTGGGATGCAAGTGAACTTACTGGGCAGAGACCTTTTGCAAAAGACCAATGTGACTATTCTGAGTGGACCCGAGGGATTACACATCAGGTTCCCTAATGGACATGAGATGAACTGTTCAACTGGAATATATACACATGGACAATGGTTGGTTCAACCTTTACAACCGCTTCCTGAGCCTTCAGCTGACATCTATTGGGCTCTTTTGGAACCTGAAATGCAAACAAAACAGACTGGGGTTCATTCTGTCTTCCAGGCGTGGAAGCCTTAGATACGATCTCTGGCTCCATACCGTCCGCCCATTGACCCTCTACATTGTACTCTGTATTATGATAGAGAAGGTGATGAAGTGTACAGGGAACTGTTTAGTGAAATTGAGGAGTCTGAATGGCATGTTATGTCTACCCACATGTACATAGGTGAAGAGGGGGTAGCAGCTCACTGTAAACTAACTGATGAACAATTAACATGGTATAAAATGGAGGACACGGCTGTGCCTCACATTTCTTTGGCCTTAGCTCCAGGGAAAGAAGCTAGGGAGTTCGGTCCAATGGTGAAACGTCTTAGCGCTCTACAGGACTGGTTCAGCTCGGATGTCCTGCAGATGCAGTATTCTCCTTCCAGTAAAGCTTATAGAATAAATGTAACCCCGAAAGACCTCTGTATTTTAGAACATAAAGTATTAACACGTGACCACGGCTGTGAACATTCAGATCATGAGATGGCTAAAGTTATGCTGGACCATTTACCAGAAGATCTCTGGTCTAAAGGTCCTTTTGACGTTAGTTTTTGTAAATATTTTATTTTAGACATAGATGACCGACAACCTTTATATAGCAAACAATACCCCTGGCCAAAAGAAGCCAATGACGAATGGAAGAGACTTAATGAAGACACAATTTTTCCCAGTTCCTGATCCTTATTGCATTTTGACCTCACTGGGCCCAAACTATAAATGGTTCACTGTTGTTGATCTGGCAAATAATTTTTTTCTGTCTCCCTTTTGCACCTGAAAGCAGGAAATATTTTGCTTTTTAATATAAGGGTTGCAAGTTGCAGTACCAAAGACCACCACAAGGGTTTAAGTGTAGCTCAGGCATTTTCAATCAGGCTTTAAAGACAATGTTAGAAACTGGGATTCTTCTTGAAGACTGTATGTTGGTGCAGTAAGTTGACAACCTGCTTTTGGCAGCACCTACAGCACAAGACCTGTTTACAGGCCTCGTCCATATTTCTGAGAAGATTATGGATTTGTGGCTTCAAAATGTCCATGAAAAGCTGCAGTGCTGCAGAAAGTCTGTCATTTTCCAAGGAAGCACTGTTTCTGCCCAAGGTTCTGCAATGACAGCAGAACACAGATCCTCCATTTTGAAACATCCCAAACCTCAGACAGTCAGAAAGGTGTTCAGATATTGCAGTGCTCCTTTAGATTCACTGGAAACCAGACAGCCACCCTGCACACAATACGCAGCGGGATTAGCAACACTAATTAAGACAACAGCACACATCATCATGGGACATCCACTCATCATTTTGACAGAACACTCCATTTTAGCATATGTGGCCTTCACTGCATTCAACACTCAGACAGACCAGAATGATAAAGGAACTCACAACACCTCACATTCAATATACTCATCAAGGTATAGATAAAGCAGATTGTATTGGAACAACAGGTGAGAAACATTGGTGTGAATACAGGGTATAATATAAATACAGGGTCAGACACGACACAAAGCCAGATTTGACTTACAGACAGAACTTTTAGTGATAGGAAGAAAACCTCTTTACTGATGGATGTTGTTGGCAGAGATCTCCATTGTTTACACAGACATGCTGGACACAGCCTATGGTAAGAGGTTTCTATTGGTGATTGTTGATTGTTTCACTGGATGGCCAGACGCCTATCCATGCGCACGCGAAGACTCTACCTCAGTCATCAAATCATTGGTTAATCTTTATATTCCAACTCATTGCTTCCCAGCCTTAATCAGGTCTGACAATGGCGCCTACTTCAAAACTCATTTCTACAAAAGCTGGGGTCAGGGTAAAATTGAACACATGCATAGAAATTTATAGGAAAAATGGCTAAAATGTGTGCAACCAGCAAAATGAAATTGGTTCAGGCTTTCCCATTGGCTCTTTCAACCATTAGAGTCTGAACCGAACCACAGGTTTCTCTCCATATAAGCTCTTGACAGGTCGCCTGATGTCAGGTCCTGCAGCTACCATCCACCCCTGCAGGAGATGCCACTTCCAGACCTGTCATGTAAGCCATACCGGTCACAATTGCACTCCTTTGTCTCTAACATCTCTTCACAGGTAGCAGATCCTGCCTGCAATGACCCACTAAAGGATCCAGAAATGTTCACTTGTGTTTAAAGCTTCACTGATATCACTTTTTCATGCTAAGACCTGCAGAGGACAAAAAGTGACTTTTTTTCTTTTTTCATTCATTTATTCATTTTTTCTTCAATAATAATATTTCATTTTTTCCTGTTTCATTATTGTTTAACCCCTTTTTACCCCCACCATGCCCTCTGATTGGAGAACCTGGGATTCCCCAGGTCCAAGAGGGGGAGGGCAGCATTGGGAATTTTCTTTGGATTGCTTGCAATTTTTGTTATTTTGATTTTAATGTTTGAAGAAGCCCCATGGACAAACTGAACCCACTGTAATGAGACACATCTAGATGAAGGTAACCACACACACGCCAATATAAAACACCTTAGTAGACACAGGCGAGACACGGGTGATGCGGCCAAAAAGATGGTGGCGGGCTGGTCTGAAGTACCAGGAATCAGGCTGTGGGCATACGACCAAGGGGTAAGAGTAACAAAACCACAAAGTACTAGTACAATTGTTACAATTCCAATTAACTTTGAAGGGATTTCAGGAAGGTACAGCGACGACTGGGAAAGGATGGAAGAACTGGTGGTAAGCGTGCAAAATGAGGATGTGGACAGTTGGTTTAGCAGAACAGGCCGCCAACATGACCCAAAGGGATTGTTTGGTTTGTCAGGGACCCAGACCACTACTCAAAGTGGTCCCAGGACCCCTGGATACAGACTGTATTGTTGATTTAATGAATAACACTAATCCACAGAACCACAACTGCACCATATGGGACGGAGTGTATCCTTTGGTTCCGGCTTTGAGTCTATTTTTAATAGACTTGTGGCTCCTGGCAATTTTTCTTGTGTTAACATTTCCACAGGTGGAGCTCATAAATTAGGACAGATAAATCGATCTTGGTGTTCTGATGTTGTGCACGTGACTAATTTTTCCCCTCAGAGCTGTGTGGACATCTGGTGGTGGTGTGGTAAGACCCAATTGTATGATAAACTTCCTAGAAGTTCAATAGGTTTATGTGTTTTGATTACGGTGATAGTTCCAGTCACCTTATATCCCTTCAGTGGAGAACAGTTCGTTAAGGACGGGGGTTTCCTAGGCGTCCTGAGTCGTCCTAAACGTGAGTTAACTCAGTCTAACACTCCTTGGCAACATGCCCCAGATCCCACTTACATAGATGCTATTGGAGTTCCCCGAAGTGTTCCTGATGAATACAAATTGGTTGATCAAGTAGCAGCAGGTTTTGAGTCATCTCTGTTTTGGTGGGCCACAATTAATAAAAATGTTGATCGCATTAATTATGTGCACTATAACATACAGAGGTTAAGTAATTATACACAAGCCGGGTTTGAAGCTATGAAAGAACAGCTAGACGCAGACTCACTGATGACCTTCCAGAACAGTATTGCTCTAGACATGCTCTTGGCCGAAAAAGCAGGTGTATGTGGTATTTTTGGAGATAAATGATGCACTGTGATTCCTAATGATACACATTCCAGGGGAGTCTCACTATGGTCATTGATGGCTTGAAATCACTGAATAGCAAGATGAAAGATCATTCTGGAGTGGACACTAACATGTGGGACACATTTTTGGGATACTTTGGGAAAGTTAAGGGCTTAGTCTCAATGGTTCTAGTCTCATTCGCCGTGGGTGCTTGTGTTTTTATGCTTTGTGCTTGTTGTTATATTCCCTGTGCCAGATTTTTTATGACCAGACTGATAGCTAAAATGATACCTGTTTCTTATCCGCATGGTCAGTACGTGACTATTCCCACAGCTCCTGACCTCCCACAGTCGGATGGCCCAGTGGAGACATGTTTGCTGAATGGATGAGTCTGGGGTCCTTTTACATTCATTTATTTACTAACAAATAAAACAATATTACTAACAGAGCACATTGATTTTGGTGTTGGAATTAGGATGATTTCCTGTTCTACGAAGTTCTTTTCTGTGTTCATTTTTGTTGAGTTTAAAGCACAGTCTTTGAACTAATAAAAATCCATAAGAACCAGGGTTCACACAACATGAAGAGAGCAAGTTTCCTTTTTCCAGCTATAGCAGGGAGAGATACGAACAAAGTGCTGTTCTTAGCGATCTCTGCACGAACTCTGACTGCCGCTGCCTTTATTCAACACATATTCAACACAAGGTCAAGGTGGTTCACACAATTCAAAACTGTCTGTTGGCATGAAGAGATACAAAAGGAATTTAAGGGAGTGAAAAGCATTTAAAGGAGTGACCTCTAGGAGCTGGGAAAACACAGTGAGCACAAAGAGTCTTGTGTTTTTAAAACACACACACACACACACACACACAGCATTTCTTGATTAATATACTTCAAAACTTAAGCTTATCTTACAATTTTACTCGTGTGTCATGGTATGTTTATACTCCATTATCCTAGAAGTGTTTCTCTTTTTTTTTGTGTGTCATTTTGCCTGCTTTGCAGCGGTCTCATAACTTATTTTGATCCAACCTTCTTTTTGCATATTGTGTATAAAACTCTGGATCAAAAGCAAAAAGGGTGTCTCTATTCTTTGTGCACGGAGAAGAGCATCCGTTAGATGCTTTCCTAAGGACAACTGGAGACCCTAAATTCATGTATTAGATATTTTGGTGTCAGGAATAAATCTTTTCGTGGAAAACTTCAAAATCGTTCCAGACCTCGATTTTTGAACACGCACTTAGGCATAATCGGCAAATTATAGCCTACAAGTGGCAGTTGCCTTTGTTTATCCTACAGCCGGGGATTGGCCGGAGATTGCTAACTCCTGGCAAACAATGAGAGAATGTGTTCAGCGGATGACTCGCTTGTGCATGCGTGAGGTTCAGGTCAACAGACAGACTTAACAGCCTTAGTGGTGTTCGTGACCATTTGATTCGCACAGCACCGTTTCTTTATAAGCCTTTGGTGCTCACAGTTCTCATGGGAACCACAGATCAGACCATGGGTGAAGTTCGTACAAAACTTTTGGAGCTGGCCACGTTGGGGACCTGGTCCGTCCCACCACCACCAGCAGAAAGGTCTCCTATGAGACGGCCTATGGTGCCTGCTAGAGGAGCTGGAGGTTCTTGAGGTCCCAGACGCCGAGATTTGTGGAATGCACTGTTGAAAGCGGGAGTTCCTACTGAGGAGATTAATGGCGCTCCAACTAATGATCTTGCAGCACCCTGTAAATAGATGAGGCTGCAGGTTCGTGCTGTTCAAAGACAGCCCCGAGACAGTCTGGCAGAATTAACCTCTGTAATGAAAGCATTATTGGCGGAGAATCCTGGAGTGGCCTCCACCTCCCCCTCCCCTTCTGCTCCTCCTGCTGAGGAGTATAAGATGACAGTGAAGATGATGAGACTTATCATATTGCTGCTGTGAAGAAACAGGGGAAAAAGAAGGATGAAAAGACAGAGGAAAAAGGGCGAAGGAGGGGAGCACGACGAAGACATAATGATCAATAGGATGAAGGCCAAGCCTGTGTCCTCAATATTTCCTGGTCCTTCACTGACATTAAGCCTTATGTTAATTTGGAAATATATTGGCAAAAATATGTACAAAAAGTTACAGCATTAGTGGACACTGGGGCAGAGGCCTCATGTGATAGACTTGGCAAATGCATTCTTCACAATTCTGATTCCTGAGTATTGGATGGAGCAGTTTGCATTCAGGTAGGCAGTACACCTTCACCCATCTTCCCCAGGGCTACCTCCATAGCCCCACTATCTGTCATTGCATTGTAGCTGAACATTTGGACACCTTCACGCTCCCTCCGGGGGTGATGATCTCACATAAGAAACCTCAAAGTTTCCCACATGAAGGGCTGACTGCCCTGTCCACTGCACCACGGCCGCCCCATAATTTTAAGGAACTTTTGGGACACGCAGCTAGCAAAGAGTTACAGTAATCCAGTCTAGACGTAACAAATGCATGGATGAGTTTTTCAGCATCGCTTTAGATAACATGTTTCTGATCCTAGAAATATTGTGTAGGGGAAAGAATGCAGTTTTACAAGCCTGTGATATGTGAGCCTTAAATGATAAATCCTGGTCAAATAAAACCCCCAGGTTTCTAACTGTGGGATTGGAGGCTATATTTACACCATCCAGGGAGACCATCTAAACAGGTAGAGCATCTCTGAGGTATTTTGGGCCTAGTATAATGACCTCAGTTTTTCTGGGTTTAGGTGGAGATCATTAACGGTCATCCAGGTCTTGATGTCACTAATGCAGGCACTAAGTTTCTCTAAGCGGTCATTCTGGTCAGGTTTAATGGATAGATACAACTGTGTATCATCCGCATAACAATGAAAATTAATCCCGTGTTTCCTGATTATATTCCCTAGAGGCAGCATGTAAAGCATAAACAGGATGGGTCCTAGAACTGAGCCTTGTGGGACTCCGTGGCTAACTCGACTATAATGGGAGGAATGTCCATTTACATGAACAAACTGGTACCTTTCAGATAAATAGGATTTAAACCATTGAAGGGCAGATCCTCTGATCCCTATGTCATGCTCTAGTCTCTGGAGTAAGATGCTGTGGTCTATAGTGTCAAAGGCTGCACTAAGATCTAACAGGACCAGAATAGAGATTAGTCCCTTTTCTGTGGCCAGTAACAAGTCATTAGTGACTCTAACTAGTGCAGTTTCAGTGCTATGGTGAGGTCTGAACCCTGACTGGAAATCTTCAAAGAGGTTATTGTCCTGTAGGTGGCAGTATAGCTGTTTAACTACAACTCTTTCTAATATCTTTGAGATAAAGGGGAGATTTGATATTGGTCTATAGTTGGCCAGAATGCCAGGATCTAAACTGGGCTTTTTCAGAAGAGGCTTAACAACTGCATATTTAAAAGATTGTGGCACATAACCTGTTTCTATGGAAGTATTTATTATATGTAAAACTGATTCATTAATTGAGGGGAAGGTTTCTTTAAAAAGCTTAGTGGGGATTGGGTCTAAGAAGCAAGTTGAGCTTTTGGAGGAAGTAATAAGTGATGTTAATTCTGCTAGATCTACAGCAGTGAAGCAGTCTAATGTTACAGAGGTTTCTATAGATGCCTTTATTTCTACTGTTTTAGCCTGCTCTGGGCTGATAGTAGGGAGAACTTTGTTCAGCTTTTGTCTAATATTTAGGATTTTACAATCGAAGAATGAAAGAAATTCCTCAGAGCTGAGAGTAGCAGGAATGTGTGGTTCCACTGAGCTGTGACTGCTGGTCAGTCTGACTATAGTACTAAAAAGAAGTCTCGGATTACTTCCATTCTGTGCTATTAAAGCTGAATAGTATTGGGTTCTGGCTTTACGCAGAGATTTTTTATAGTTTAAAAGGCTATATTTCCAGTTATTCAGGGACTGCTCTGAGCCGGATCGGCGCCATTCTCTTTCTAACTTACGGGTTACTTGTTTAAGGGAACGTGTTTCAGTGTTAAACCACGGTGATACTCGGTTTTGTCTAAATAGTTTTGGTTTCAAAGGAGCAACGACATCAAGTGTTCTCCTGAGGGTCTCCATGGAGTCATTAACAAATTAATCATTTTTTCTGGGACTGAAACTGTGGGAGCTGCTGTCAGAGTGTTTGCTCTGAGTGTATGTGGTATGACAAGTCTCTGTCCTTTCATCAGAAGGTTGTTTGCAATATGGAAGTCCATTCTATGTTGCCAGTATGGCTTGATGTCCTGCTCTACATGGCATTTTTCAGGCTTTCTGTGATTCATCACTTTCCTACAGACATCATTATCGTCTTGTGCTGTCTTTACTATCATTAGTTTCCTGTCTGAGGCTGGGAGCCCTGTAACCACACTGTCAACAAAAACTTCCACTTCTTTTTCAAACTGAAGATCACCTGCAGAGGGTGGACCAGCTAGTGGTGGCCTAGACAGTACATCAGCTGTGATGATGTTCTTTCCTGGGACATGAACAATGTTGAAAGTGAAGCGTAGCAGTCTTAAATGAAACCTCAGGACTCTTGGAGGAAGATCATCCAAGCCTCTCGTGCTGAGAAGAGGGACCAGGGGCTTGTGGTCTGTCATTAAAGTAAACTGCCGACCCATTAAGTATGATGACAGTCTTTCACATGCCCATGTGAATGCTAGTGCCTTTTATTATCTTGCTGTTTCTGTGTGAGAACATCTCCAATTCCATATGGAGAAGCATTTGCTGCAACTCTTGTGTCTGTCATCATTGGAATACTGTGCGAGTACTTCAGGTGAACTCAGTGTGTCCTTTAGCCCCTTAAAAGTTGTTTCCTGGGGCTCTGCCCAAATCTATTAATTCCTGTGGCATAAATTTAGCAAAGTAGTTAGCCATGCCCACAAACGTCGTAAGTCTGCCACGCAGGTAGGCTGTGGCAGCTGTTGTATCGCTTTTACTTTGTTTGGGTCTGGTTCAATCCCATATGCAGAAACTTTGTGACCCACAAACATGATTTATGTCTTTGCAAACTCACATTTTTCATTCAGAGTGAGTCCTTCTTTTTGAGACTGTTGGAGCTCTCGCTGCAGTCTTTGGTCATGTTCCTGTTTATCTTTGCCATATACAAGCACATCATCAGCATGGCAGATAACTCCCTCAAAGTCCTCTAGCATTTGAGACATTCTCCTCTGAAAATGCTCTGGAGCCAATGATATTCCAAATGGAAGGCGGTTGAAGTGATTTCTGCCAAAAGGAGTAATGAACGTGAGGTGTCTTGACTTTGGAGTAAGAGGGATTTCCCAGAATCCAGATCAAGCGTCCAGCTTTGTAAACACTTTGGCATCTTTCATCATTGCTAAAGTTTGGTCTACTGCTGGGAGGATATGACGTTACCTTTTTCCCACAGCATTTAAGGGTGTGGGATCAACACATATCCAAGGTGGCTTCCTGTCAGGCTTGGGGACAACCACCATGCTGTTGGCTCAGTAACTTTGGAAATAACTCCCATTTCTTCCATGCTGCTTAGCTCTGCATGCACCGGGGGTGGGGGGGTCTGGGGGCTGACGAAGCCTCTGTTGTAGCTCCCTGTTCTAGCTCAATGTGATGAGGCTTATTTAACCGGCCTAGACCCTGAAAAACATCTGGGTAATGAAATCTGTCTCTGAGTTTATGACTGCGTGTACCCAGTACACTAAACCCAAAGCCTTCCAGGCTGGGCTACTTAGTAGAGGTTGAACTAGTCCTGACACAAGATAGACTTTCTCTGAGGTGCAGCGGCCTTTTGATACAATTTGTGCTTTAAACCAGCCTTCTACCTGAAGCGGGTATCCCCCTGGGCCTTGGAGTGCTTTTAGTGACTTCTGCAATGTACCATCTTGCTCCGGATGTACCATTTCTCAGGAATAGATGTGATATCTGGACATGTATCTAGTTTAAATACAACATTTTCCCCATTCATTAGGACTTTTTCTACCCATGGTATAGATTTCTCAGTTTCTACCTCCCCCAGACACACATAGTTCTCTCCATCCACTTTGTCCTGACTTTCTGTCACCTCACATAAGCCTGCTGTTTTACTGTTTCGACAAACTACGGCAAAATGTCCCTTTTTCTTACACTTACAGCATTGTACATCTCTAGCAGGGCAGTCTTTCCATGAGTGCGTTTTTTCATCCACAATGCTTGCACTTCCTTTTACTCTGCTTGTCTGGCCTTTGTCCAGTCTCTGAATGTTGCCACATTTGTGTCTTTGTTTTCTTTGAGTTTGTCTGTATGGCGTCCATGTTGGAAGTTTTGTCTTCTTGTGTATTGCTCTGCAATATTGTTTGTTGTTTCCTCACAGTTTCACTCTGTCTCACCTTGAGCATTGCTTTTGTTAGTGTTAAAACAGAGTCCAGTTGTAGCTGTTCTGACAATTTTTTGTCTTTAATGCCAACTACAATTCTGTATCTTACGAGTTCCTCTTTAAGCACTCCAAAACCACAGTTCTCACAGTTTGTGCACTGCTGTAATGAAGGATTCAGCACTTTCTACCTCTTGTTGTCATCTGGAATTAAACTGTGTTTTCCCACATAATGTCTGTTGCACGCTGATGTGACAGCATCATATTTCTTTTTGTCTGCATCTGATAGCGGTAGAACTGCTAAAACATCATCAGCTGCGCCTCCCACGGCATATAAGAGTGAATTCACCTGATATTCCTCTGTTTTCTCATTGAGAGCTGTTTCAATACGAAATCTGTCGAATCGTCAGATCCACTTAGGCCAATCTGTGGGATATGAAAAATCAAACGGTTCTGGGGGTGTTATTTGTACAGTTGTCGGTAAATCCCCGTTCTCTTGACGTTAGGGATCCAAACTTTCAGATGTGTCCTCCTGCTGCCGACATGCGCCCAGTGGCCCTTATCCTAGCAACAGTCACTCATGAGCATCGAGTTCTCTCTTTTTTTTGTGCACACAGCCTGCGGCCATGTCCTGGTCCTCTGTCGGACTCCATGCCGGGCTTTATACAAATATAACTGTGACGGAGGAGCTCCGTCCCTCTGTCTGAGGGGAGCGCTGGGACCACATACACATACACGCACACCTACATATGCTAGCGCGCACATCCATTCCATAAACAAATTCTGCCGTTTTTAAACCATAATTTCTTGCTCATTATTCCCCCTTTCTCGCCCTTTTTGACCTCGGGTGCACACTTGGTCATCACTAGTTCTCTGCATACACGCACATACATAAACTTACTCACCGCAGCCCTGCAGCGCGGCGTCTTAGCCACGCCCCCTCCTTCACTGACAGCCAAACCGAGGGGTTTGTTTTTTTTTTTTTCCTGTTTATAGAATTTTGATGTGAGTTTTGAGGTCTGTTGTTCTATAAAGCCAGAGATGTTAAAAAGCACACAGTAATGATCAGAAACAGCCAGATCCACAACAGTGGACACACTTGTTGGGAAATCATGACTGATGACCAGGTCAAGAGTGTGCCCCCTGTTGTGAGTCGGCTGCATGACATGTTGTTGAAAATCCAGAGAAGCAAGCAGGTCCAGAAACTGAGTAGCAGAGTAGTCCAACTCCCGAACTATATGCAGGTTAAAATCACCAGTTATTAAAATCATGTTGAAGGAAATGTGGACAGATGCTAAGAACTCAGAAAACTCCTCAATAAAACCAGTGTTTGGTTTTGGTGGTCTGTATACTGTGATTCATAAAACTAGAGGGCTGTTACAAACAAAGGTGTGGTGTTCAAAGCTGGGGTACTGATCTAAAGTAATTTGCTTTACTGCAAAGGAGTTGGATATAATAGATGCAGTACCACCACCCTTTTTGCCCTTTCTGGTTGAAAAAACAAAACTAAAATTTGGTGGGGAGGCCTCTGTGAGAACAGTGGATGCGTCTGTGCTCAGCCATGTTTCAGTTAAAAAGAGAGCATTAATGTTATAATCTAAAATAAAATGTATAATAAAAGTATTGTTGGACAAGGACCGAGCGTTAAAAAGTACCATGTTAAAAGAGGGTGGATTGTTTATTGTTGAAACTGCTTCCTCCTGCTTTGGTGCTTCCTTTAGTGGGCAAAGGCAGCGCATGTTTGGTTTCCTCCCAACACGTCCTCTCGTAGAGGACCTGTCTGTAATAATGGTCTCAATGGTATAGACTAAAGGGACAGCAGGTCTTTGACAGGAAGCACCAGTTATTTGTTGGAGATTGTGGGAGGAAGGTACAGAATCCAGTCCGTCACTTCCACACACAGATGTTTGTGCAGATGAAGATGTGGTTTGGACCGGTGTGGTCATGATGAGGGCAGGTGATGTCTGGACAGATTGTCTGATGTTGGCAGCTAAGACATTACTGCCCAGTGGACTAGGGTGGATTCCATCAGTTTTGTAAAAAGAGTTTCTGTTCCAGAACAGATTAAAATTGTCAATAAAAACAAATCCGTTCTGACTGGAAGCAGAATGGAGCCAGGAGCTCAGACTCAGCAGCCTGCTGAACCGGCCCTGACCGCGGGAGAGGGAGGGGAGGGGCCCAGAGATAAAAACAGTCAATGGACAGGACTTTAAAAAATTAAAAAGTTCAATAAAAGCCTTTTTCGTCGTTTCAGACTCTCGATAAGACGTGTCGTTAAAACTCACATGTAAAATCCGTCTCCTGACTGAAGAAGGAAAAGAGCGCAGCAGTTCTGGGAGTTTCTCCATGATGTCCAGAACTGTGGCTCCAGGAAAACAGTGAGTTACCGCGTTAAAGAAGCGGACCTTCCTTATTATAGAGTCCCCGATTATTGCCGTTGTTGGTGCAAACAGGGGGGGAGGGGACGTGGACGCAGGTGAACCGCTGACAGGTGAAGCAGCAGCAGAGTGTACCTGCGGGGCAGCGGCAGGAAGCCTCACCTTGGAGCCGGTGGTCGACCTGTGATGACGGCGCGGGCACAGCGGGAGTGGAAGCGGGCGGCCTCCTTCAGGATCCGGAGGCGGGAGGAAGACGTTACCGACCGGGAGGGCGCAGGGGGCTCCAACCAGCGACGCTCCTCTGATCCAGATGAGGTTTTCGCGGTAATCCTCGGAGCCCGAGCTGTGTTGCTGCCAGCCGCGGTCCTTCCATGTTCCTCCAGAATCTCCGTGGTGTCTCTCCGAAGAGCAGGGAACTCAACGACGGAGCCCAGGTCAGGAGTAGACTGAGCCGCTGTCGAAGGAGCCGGACACTCCGCAGCCAGGCTAGCGAAGCGGTTTGAGAGGGTTTTGAGCCTCATCTAAAGTCCTTCTGTTCATCCGGACAACCACTTCTTTATCCTCGGATCTTTGGGTGTTGAAAACGAAGATGGCCGCGGACAGGTGGAAGAGTCCCATGGAGCTGTGTCCTGGAGTGAGGTTAGCCGCTTGGACTGGAAGAAGGAGACATCCATGAACTTGGAGAGAAGAGCGTCTTTCATTTCCAGATCAGCTTTCAGACGACAAATATCTTCTTTAAGGTCGGTAATGATTTCAACAGCTTTACATAGAGATTGTGAGGCCATATTATTGGTTGGATTCGAATTTTGTATTGAATTGTCATCTTGTCTCGCTGTTGCTGCTGCTGTTCCACTGTCTGCCATTTTGAGTTCCAGTAAGATAAGGGATGGATTAGCCTCGTTTCAGTTTCCCGTAGGTGTGGCGCCCAGTGTATCATTTTTACCAGGACTGCCACTGCGTACGCACTTAAGAAATGAACAAAAAAAGATTCTTGTGTGTCATGAGAATTCAGTATTAACCAGTATGAAAATGAATCGTTAAAAGTAAAACGTTTGAAGAAGTTTTGCAGACTTTGTATTCTTAAACAAGGTGGTTTTACATAGTCTAAACCTTGAAGGCATATTCTGATTATGTGACTGAATAATAGAGTGGTTAGAAAGATCTTTTGGTGGAAAACCTCAAAACCGTTCCAGACCTTGATTCTTAAACACGCATTTAGACATAATCGGCAAAATATAGTCTACAACACGCAGGCACACGTACACAAAAGGAAACAAGCTTCATTAACATTGATGAGGCTGGGGTCTGTTTCATTTCAACACCCAGTCAGTGCTGTCAGCAGAGCAGGCAAGATTTCAACAGTCCATCTTTTCGTTTTCACCCAGGGTTCAGATGAGCCCCCACCCACCCATGTTTTTGATTTGAAAGACCCACTCTATTAAAAATCATGTTTTGGTGTATTCAACATGTTTTTGTAGCATTTGTGGGTAACACTTCATAATAAGAAGACTTAACAAGCCTTATTAACACATTAAAAATTGTTAATAATGTGTTTAGAGGGTGTTAGTAAGGCATTCATCAATACAATAAGCAAAATACGGTTTATTCACATACTTAATAAGATTCGTTAACATCTAAAGGGAGACCATTGTCTATCATGGCCATATTAATAAACTGCTTACAATCTTAACACGTATTAACTATCTTTGTCAACTGTCAAATGTCAAGCTCCTGCCGCTCTACAGAAACTATATCCTAAAAAATGACACAGGTTTTTTTATTTTGGCTTAAATAAAAGACCACTGGGAACACTTTTAGAATAAATCAAAAGATACTTGTAGTGGGACTTTAACTGCTTGGTTTTGTGGCCCTTGCTGTTTTCGCGTCAGGTTTACTAAAGAAATTCAGACTTGGGAGGAACACCCTGTGTAATGGAAAAAAAGAGTAAAGAAATGGTGTTAATTCCCACAGACGAGTCTGAAACCTGTCAGGAAAAGAAGTGGACAGAAAAAAGCTTAGGGTTTGATTTTGCTTTTATTTTTTTAAATGAAAGATCATAGATGATTTCCTCCCGTGTGAGTCTGTGTTTGATGAGTGGGCACACAGAAACATAAACTGATCCCTCCTAGGACCTGCTAAGAGTGTGCACTTTGGGGAGGGAGATGGGGGTTATATTGTCAGGCCTTTGGGGTTGACCACCCTGCCAATGAAGAGAAGCGCCCCTGAGGCCTCATCCCGGATCAGGTAGAGGAAGGGCCGGTCCACTCGGTATGTCAAGTGGCCAGGTGTGGAGGCATCATCTGGATACTGGTTCCCCTCTGGTGCTGTCTCCATGACGACCTTGTGGTTAAGGCTGCTGAGCTTACTGCGCTGAGGGGAGATGTTATCCAACTCTGCATTGTCCATCCACTCAGAGAGACCTATAAGGAGGAGGATTGGTTAGATCCAAAACTCAAGGCCCTACAAGCCCCAGGAGATGCCATCCAACCACAGATCAGAATCTCAGTGTGACCATGTCAGGTGTGCTAACAGTATTTGTTTACAGTGACTTCAATAAAGTCCCACTCTAATCTATTTTCATATTGCTTCCAGTGGTCTTTCATTTATGATTATGTTGTTTTCCCCCAAAATCAATAACCTGTGTCGTTTTCTAGGACATTGGCCCGAATATAAGACTGTGTTATTTTCATTGAAATAAGACTGAAAAAGTGGGGGTCGTCTTATATTCGGGGTCTAGACATTACGCCAACTCACGACGCTGGATAGCGCCAGATATCATTGAAGCGAATGTTGAACTTGTTTTCCCAGGCCAAAGCAAACCCCTGTCACGCAGAATAAAAATGTAAATAGCGGTAGCACAAAGAAAAAAAAAAAGTGCGGTAAAAAAGACAAGGGAAGAAAATAAAAGAAGAGATAAGAGAAAATGAGAAACGTAGCGACAATCTGGACAGAAGTGAGTCAAAGATCGGCCAGGTCAACCGGCAGCTGAGGAGAAGTTATGATGTAAATTTCAAGATGATGGTAATAAATGAGACAGAGTTTTCAAACTATTGCAGAGCGGCTGTGAAATATGGTGTCTCAGAGGGTCATGTACGGAGATAGAGGGCTCAAAAAGATCATCTAAAAAATGCTCACAGTCAGAGAAAAGCTTTCCGTGGTCCTCAGAGCGGCCGATTCCAAGAACTTGACAGAAGGGTGTGCGCGTACGTAAACGAGAAACGAAAAGACGGGATGCCCATCAGTGACTCCTGTGTGGTGATCACGCACTTATGCCGACAGGAAGCATTTAAAAGCCTTCAGTACGTCTGCTGGGTGAATGGATCCTCAACGCATGGGATGCAGTTTCCCTAAAGAGCATCATTCACAGGTTTAAAGAATGTTGTATATCAGATGCCCTGGACGGCAGTGAGGATGACGTGCTACGGGAGGAACCAGTGGAGCAAGAGGATGAGGATAAGGACAGTGACACCGAGCACAGCGAGGCAGAGAATATTAAGAATTGAATGAGGCAAAATAACATGCTTTTTCTCTCAAATGTATTGTTTTAATCATTGTTTTAGATGTACTGTGATTGTTTTCTGTATAAAAAATCATTTGTGTTCAAAAAGTTTTTTTTCAAACTTGAGTCTTGAAAAAGAGGGGGTCATATAATCAGGGTCGTCTAATATTCGGGCCAATACCTGCAAAGCGGCAGGAGTTATTAGAAATTTACCTGAGTTTTGGGCAGGACAGTTGGCGCAGAGCGAGTCTGCGCTCATATCCAACTATTCCTTTGTTTACGCTTTCTCCTGCTAGCTTACGGCCAGTCACAACCCAACCTAGCATTAGCTGTGCAACACAAATGGCGAGCATTTTCAGAGCTATCCAGCCTTACAGTTTTGACCCAGACAGCAGCTCAGATGAGGAAATCAAAGAAAGTCTTTGATTGATCTTTTTGTCTGCCAGTGGATGCATCAGATTAGAGTGGAGCAGGGAGTGGCCCGCCCAGCGTGTTTTCTAAGTCATTGCTACATGCTTTTTCAAATGGCTTTTTTGTCTGGTCCTGATTCACAGTAATTTGAATAAAGAAATACTCCAAAAATGCAAGTTTAAGCTTTGTATATGTCCTCCATCATGAAAAAAATGCCATAAGAACATGTTAAAAACACAAAAAGCATGGTTTTCCTCAGACTGGGTCTTTAACAAAGACTGGTTCATGAAGAGTCTTCTCATTTTCAACTGAGACATAGAAGAAAAACCATGAGGCTCTATAAAATCAGATTGAAGTACATATTTTTTTTTATATTTCAGTATTTTTTGGGAAAAACCTTTTAAAATAATTTTCTCTTTACAAAGTGGTTAATGAATAAGATATTCTAATTATGAGTTTTATCTCCTAATTCCAACCTATCCTAAAGAAAAGGTCAACAACACCCAGCTCATTTCATTTCTATACAATTTTCCTGCTGAAAGCCAAAAGCAGGCCCTCTGTTGTCAGAGAGCAGTAGATGTTCATGTTCATCCTGAGCTGGATGATGAGCCTGAAGTCTATTTCAGCACTAATGAAGATATAAGCCACAAACCTGGAGTTTGCTTGAGTTGCATCATTGTCATATCTGAATGAACTTTAGTTGATCCAGGAATGACTTTTTTTGTCAAAAATCTCCCTCCTCTGGTTTTAAAGAAATCAAACTCCACATGTATTATGCTTCTCACACACTCCTACCTGGACCAGAATGATCCAAATATGAATATAAATCGTATTCATATCTTCATGACTATGATCCAATGCCCCCAGTCCATGAAAGGAACCAGAAAAAGCTTGTGTCTCATTCCATCCCCCAACCACTTAACACATCCCTTGCTAACGGTAATCCTAATGGGGGTTAAAAAAAACAAAGACAAATTCAGACATTCAGACCCACCGAGGTCACTGAGCAGTGGCAGCAGATCCATAGAGAAGCTGAGCCTCAGCACGGGCAGAGTGAGGGACACCTTTGCAGGCAGCAGAGTCATGGCCAAGTCCTGAACAAATTCGGCGGTAAGACTCTCCTCCAGCAGGGTCATGTTAGCTGTGATGCCGTCTGGCAGGAATATGAACATGCTGACGCCGTCTTGCATCTGGATCTGAGCGATCTGAATGAAGAGAAACCCCAACAGTCTCAGAACATCTAAAGTTAGCAGGCACAAGGAGAAATACGGAACTCACCGTGCAGCTCAAGTCAGAGTCTGATCCCATCTTCAATGGGTAGTTGTCCTGTTGCATCATGGGAACACGTACAGGTGCCTCACCTTCCACCTGGAAGTTGTCAAGAGCTCCATTCTGGCCAAAGCGAGTCACCCATTTCCCTGTCAGAAATGAGACACCAGCAACCATAAATGCATTCCTGAGGTCTGAGCGGGCGATGTTGAGTCAAATCTGAAACTGTAGCTAAGGGTAAACAGAAAGACAGTAAAATGTTGGAGACTTTGGTTTTCTCTGAGCCTCTGCCAAATCAGTATGCTGACCATGACATATGGCTTCCAATTCCTTACAGAAAACAAAGTGGACTACACTGAAAACGGGAAAACCTTCTGGGGAAAGCCGTTCAACAGGCATCCATCTGACTTTAGCTGGTGCAGCTCTCATTGAAGCTCTTCCTGCTCTTGTTGAAATCAGACACACTTTTCTCCTCCTGTGTCTGCATAAAGCTTCTGGCCATTTTCTCTCGTTCTTTTTCACCTTGCTGCCTTTGTCACTCATTCTTTTTTTTTTTTTCTGAACCGCTTTATCCCTTTCGGGGTAACGGGGCTGCCAGAGCCTACTGCCTACTGATGGGCGAAGGCAGGGGACACCTGGACTGGTCGCCAGTCTGTCGCAGGGGCCACAGTCACACACCCATGCACACTCACATTCACACCTAGGGACAATTTAGAGTAACCAATGAACCTATGAAGTGT